>JAUCMX010000014.1:19906249-19938749 GCA_033459395.1 Hemibagrus guttatus | reverse complement strand
AGAAGGAAGGTGGATATACTGTGTGTACAGGAGACCAGGTGGAAGGGTAGCAAGGCTCGTAGTATAGGAGCAGGATTCAAGCTGTTTTATTATGGTGTGGATAGTAAGAGAAATGGGGTAGGTGTGGTCCTGAAGGAGGAGTTTGTGAGGAATGTTCTGGAGGTGAAGAGAATGTCAGACAGGGTGATGAGTCTGAAGTTAGAGATTGAAGGGGTGATGTTGAATGTGGTTAGTGGTTATGCCCCACAGGTAGGTTGTGAGTTAGAGGAGAAAGAGAGATTCTGGAGTGAATTAGATGAGGTGATGGAGAGTATTCCCACGGGTGAGAGAGTGGTGATAGGAGCGGATTTTAATGGACATGTTGGTGAGGGGAACAGAGGTGATGAGGAGGTGATGGGCAAGTTTGGAGTTAAGGAAAGGAACCTTGAAGGACAGATGGTAGTGGACTTTGCTAAGAGGATGGACATGGCTGTGGTTAACACTTATTTTCAGAAGAGGGAGGAGCATAGAGTGACTTACAAGAGTGGAGGTAGGAGAACACAGGTAGACTACATCCTATGTAGAAGAGGCAATCTGAAAGAGATTAGTGACTGTAAAGTGGTGGTGGTTGAGAGTGTAGCCAGACAGCATAGGATGGTGGTGTGTAGGATGACTTTGATGGTCTGAAAGAAGAAGAGGTCAAAGATAGAGATAGAGAAGAAAACCAAGTGGTGGAAGCTGAAAAAGGAGGAATGTTGTGAGGAATTTAGACAGAAGTTGAGGCAGGCTCTGGGTGGTCAGGTAGTGCTGACAGATGACTGGGAAACTACAGCAGAAATGATCAGGGAGACAGGGAGAAAGGTGCTGGGTGTGTCATCTGGAAGGAGGAAAGAAGATAAGGAGACTTGGTGGTGGAATGAGGAAGTTCAGGATAGTATCCAGAGGAAGAGGTTAGCCAAGAAGAAGTGGGACATGGACAGGACTGAAGAGAATAGACAGGAATACAAGGAGTTACAGCGCCGAGTGAAGAGGGAGGTGTCTAAGGCCAAGCAGAAGGCATATGAAGAGTTGTACACTAGGTTAGACACTAGAGAAGGAGAGAAGGACTTGTACAGGTTAGCTAGGCAGAGGGATCGAGATGGGAAGGATGTGCAGCAAGTTAGAATTATTAAGGATAGAGATGGAAGGGTGCTCACAAGTGAGGAGAGTGTACAGAGGAGATGGAAGGAGTACTTTGAGGAGTTGATGAATGAGGAAAATGAGAGGGAAAAAAGAGTAGAAGGGGTGAACTCTGTGGAACAGAAAGTAGATAAGATTAGAAAGGATGAAGTCAGGAAGGCTTTGAAGAGGATGAAAAGTGGAAATGCAGTTGGTCCTGATGACATCCCGGTGGAGGTCTGGAAGTGTCTAGGAGAGGCAGCTGTGGAATTTTTAACTAGTTTGTTCAACAGGGTTTTAGAGAGTGAGAGGATGCCTGAGGAATGGAGAAGAAGTGTGTTAGTGCCGATCTTTAAGAATAAGGGTGACGTGCAGAGTTGCAGCAACTATAGGGGGATAAAGTTGATGAGCCATACAATGAAGCTATGGGAAAGAGTAGTGGAAGCTAGGTTAAGGAAGGTAGTGGAAATTTGTGAGCAGCAGTATGGCTTCATGCCCAGAAAGAGCACAATGGATGCAATTTTTGCTCTGAGAATTTTGATGGAGAAGTATAGGGATGGTCAGAGGGAGTTGCACTGTGTGTTTGTAGACTTGGAGAAAGCGTATGACAGGGTGCCAAGAGAAGAGCTGTGGTACTGTATGAGGAAGTCAGGAGTAGCAGAGAAGTATGTCAGAGTGGTGCAGGACATGTATGAGAGGAGCAGGACGGTGGTGAGGTGTGCTGTAGTTCAGACAGAGGAGTTCAATGTGCAGGTGGGACTGCATCAGGGATCGGCTCTGAGCCCCTTCCTGTTTGCTATAGTGATGGACCAGTTGTCAGAGGAGGTCAGACAGGAGTCTCCTTGGACAATGATGTTTGCAGATGACATTGTGATCTGTAGTGAGAGCAGGGAGCAGGTGGAGGAAAACCTGGAGAGGTGGAGGTTTGCGCTGGAGAGAAGAGGAATGAAAGTCAGTCGTAGTAAGACTGAGTACATGTGTGTGAATGGAAGGGAGGGAAGTGGAACAGTAAGGTTACAGGGTGAAGAGGTGAAGAAGGTAGAGGAGTTTAAGTACTTGGGGTCAACAGTCCAGAGTAATGGAGAGTGTGGGAAAGAGGTAAAGAAGCGAGTGCAGGCAGGTTGGAATGGGTGGAGAAAGGTGTCGGGAGTTCTGTGTGATAGGAAAATATCAGCGAGAATCAAGGGGAAGGTGTACAGGACAGTGGTGAGACCAGCCATGCTGTATGGTTTAGAGACAGTGTCACTGAGGAAGAGACAGGAGTCAGAGCTAGAGGTAGGAGAGCTGAAGATGTTGAGGTTCTCTTTGGGAGTGACAAGATTGGACAGGATTAGGAACGAGTACATCAGATGGACAGCTCATGTTGGACGTTTGGGGGACAAAGTTAGGGAGGCCAGATTAAGATGGTTTGGACATGTTCAGAGGAGGGAGAGTGAGTATATTGGTAGGAGAATGTTGGACATGGAGCTGCCAGGCAGGAGGCAAAGAGGAAGGCCAAAGAGGAGGTATATGGATGGAATTAATAAGGATATGAAGCTAGTGGGTGCAAGTGTTCAGGATGCAGAAGATAGGGATAGGTGGAGAGAGATGATTCGCTGTGGTGACCCCTGAAGGGAAAAGCCGAAAGAAGAAGAAGAAGTTACCAGTGCATTTGGAAATGGAAAAAAACATCAGTATTTTGAATATATTGTTAAGGTACACCACTGATTGGGATTATATGGTATTAACATTGAATAAAATAAAGAAATAAGTAAATAGACCCAAAATATTGTTTATGTACACCGATCAGGCATAAAATTATGACCACTGACAGGTGACGTGAGTAACACTGATTATCTCCTCATGGCACCTCTTAGTGGGTGGGATATATTAGACAGCAAGTGAACATCTTTTCCTCAGAGTTGATGTGTTAGAAGCAGGAAAAATGGGCAAGCGTAAGGATTTGAGCGAGTTTGACGAAGGGCCAAATTGTGATGGCTAGACCACTGGATCAGAGCATCTCCAAAACTGCAGCTCTTGTGGGGTGTTCCCGGTCTGCAGTGATCAGTATCTATCAAAAATATCCTGTAAATATTCTTTAACTCCTGTAAGTTGCAGGAAACTACAGCACCCACCTCACAACTTACACGACTTAAAGGATCTGTTGCTAACATCTTGGTGCCAGATACCACAGCCTTCAGGGATCTAGTGGAGTCAATGCCTCGATGGATCAGGGCTGTTTTGGCAGCAAAAGGGAGACATAATATTATGCCTGATCGATGTATAATTAGAGATGTTCATGCATACAAGATAAAATCTACTGTACAGTAATACAGCATCTGCCCTAATTCTATTATACTCTGTGTTTCAGATCTCAACCTATCTCTATAATCCACCAGCATGACACCATGTTGTGCGACGGGATGAAGGCGGAGGATGTGAACGTTCATTAATGGGGATGTTACTTTGACCACCTACTAACACTGCTGCAGACCAAGCACGCTTCTTCATGCCATGGTATTCCCTAAAGCCAGTGTCCACTTTCAGTATGTTAATCCACCCTGCCCATGCACACTTCGGTAATTCTCATGTAAGGAACATGATAAAGAGTTCAGGGTGTTGACTTGGCCTCCGAATTCTCCAGAATTCAATCCGATCGAGCGTCTGTGGGATCACAAATCCCATCCGTGGAGGCGACGCCTGGCAACTCGCAGGACTTAAAGGATCTGCTGATAAAGTCTTAGAGCGACAGATACCACAGCACACCATCAGAGGTCCGGTGGAGTCCATGCTTTGATGAATCAGAAATGTTTTGGAGGCACAAGAGCAAGCCATGTTTTAATGCTATGGCTGATCGGTGTATGTAGGGTTAGTCTACCTGGTTAGAGTATTTTTTTAACACTATTAAAAAAGAGATTATGAATTGTTTTATTTGCAAAGACAATAGTTTAATATATCGGACAAATCAGTGGTACGTCACAAAAACAAAGCATTCCTTTTGAGTCTCTTAGGGTTTCTTCTTCATATCGTCTCAGGGAGTTTTTCCCCCGCTATCATCACCTCTGCCTTCCCTATTAGAGTTAAATTTCCAATTAAACTGTATATCTTGAATTCTGATATTTCTGTAAAGCTGTAAAGCTTTGTGACAATTGTCCATCGTTAAAATACAATCATTAAAACGGATATAAATACATACATCCGACTGAATTGAATTGAACTCTGGTCAATATCGACAAGCTGTCATGAGCAAAGCTTTTTATCCTCGCCCATGTCCATATCTTCGCAATTAGGCTGTATTAACTCTCTTGTAGTGTTGTAGATTACCGTAGCAGTTTTAGAAGGTTGTCAAACTTGTCATGAGCAAGTAAGAGAGAGCTGGCAGCAGGAAAAGTTCCAATTTTGAATGAAGCAAATCACTGACATGTCTTATTAGTTTAATACGGATGGATGATTTAAAAACGTCCGGTGCCTGGTCCATAAAAAAAAAAAAAAAAAAAAAAGGAATAAAATTCCGACTACAGCAGACAGGAGGTACAAGCTGAAACTCAATCTGTTACCTGCTCATGTAGTTGACACTACAGCCCCAAAAAACAACAAGATATTAGATATTCCCATTGGTCTATGTGAGGGGTTTCTCAATCCTGGAGTACTCTTTATTTCTCCTCTAGCTCACACGTATAATTACGTATACAGTCGGATTTTTTATGTAATTTTTTTTTTCATTATGTATTGCATTTCTGCAGTGGAAGAGAATGAAAGAAAGAGATAAAGCTGACAAAGCTGATAGAAGTCATATATCATTGATGGGATTCGCCGACTGATACATTCAAGTGAAAAAGGGAGGGAGGAAATTAAGTGGTTAAAAAGAAAACGCATGAAATGCAACAAAAAATGCCAGGTAGGAACAGGCAGCTGTTCGGATCGACTGAGATGATGCGAAATGATGTGGTGCGATCTGCTTAGCAGGCTTGTATTATTCATATGGATTGCTTTGATTAATTTAAAGAGCAACCTTGTCCAGATATTGACAAATGTCATTATCATCTCTAATGTAATCAGACTTTCCCCATTGTCAGCTTTGTCATCTAGAGAGAAGAAACGTTTACACTCATGTACATACACACACACACACACACAGCACTCAACACTGTGTTTTCTGTGTATGAGATGATGTCCAGGGTTATTCTAACTGGCTAATAAGTCAGTAAGTTTACTGAATGTCTACTGCATCATTTCCTAATTTTGATATTTAGATTTTTTGTTATGTTAACCTTCAATTTGTTTGTTCATACAACAGCTATCATCTAGGAAGAGCCAGGGTAAGGCTAACACACAGCTTCTCTCTGACACACATGACTCCAGTCAAACATCTTTATTTATTTCATTTTTCTTTTCAAACTGCTGCTCCTGCTCCTCCTCCAGGCTGTGTAACACAATCTGTCCTCTTCCACATACATGCACCACATACCTAGATCACTATGACTGCTGCGATTGAATATCTCATCTCATCAATCCAGCAGCTGGAACAGCCATGGCGTCGCTTGGATCCAAACTCACGATCTCCTGACAAACATAATAAAGAGTAATATTACATAAAACTACAACTTAATGCTAGTTACATTTCAAGTGTTTAGCTAACTAATAAGGTTGTAGCCTATGACAGTCAGCTAAAGTTACTGCAGCTAGCAAGCTGATTCAGCTAGCAGTGGGATCCAATATTTGAAGCACACTTTGCCCTCATATCAGTCCCTAGAGGATTTTGCGATTGCTTTATTTGCATTTTTTCATCTATGCCATGATGACATCATCACATCACACTTTCAGCCAAAGATTCACAGCTATTATAGGAAGTAATTACCTGTGTCCTTACTGGTAAGAAGAATCCTGTGCTGGAAATTTCACCGATTAAGGCAGTTTTCTGCAAAAATGCACAAAAACTCCAGCGCATAGTTTGTAAAATATTGCAACAGAATCATTTTTGGACAACAATTACAAACTCAGTAAAGTCCTGAAGGAGCTGTCATGCAGCATAATGGACGACTGGACAAAAATGAATTGCTGCTGATTGTGTCTCGGACTGCAGTGTTTTTTTTTTGTTTTTTTTTTCACTAAATTGTGACACCATATTATCACAACGTCTGTATTTCCATCTTGAATTGTTCAATCGGAGATGCCCCGTAAAACAAAACCTGATGAAAGTGGCAAGATTCCGGTGAACTCATAGACAGCATTCCTCTAGACCTTGACTTCATGGCCTTCATGCTGGAGCTGAAGGTCAGAAAGCCAGAGTCTTAGCACTGCGGTGCTTTCATAAAGCTTTACAAGAGACCGTGAGATTTCTTTGCTTTATTTTACCGTGACTTCTCTTTTTTCCAGATGTCCCACTGGAGCCTGTGGCTGCTGTAAATGAGACAATGTGAAAAATGGCAGTGTGTAAGACATCGTTCTTGTTTTTAATCAGAACAAGATGACAGGTCGAGCCCTTGATCCACGTGTGCGCCGTCAGTATATTCCTGCATGGGCTGAAGTGAGTAGAAGAATATAAAGTCTTACTAGAATTGAATCTACGCAGTTATAATCGGGAGCAGTGTTTTGTTTGGGGTTTGGATTTGTTATGATGAATGAACAATATTTATTTGTGATCAATGGGAGAAGCATTGGTTCATAAAGCTGTACATACTGTAGATAACTGGTGGTGAACAATCCTAAATACTATAGGCAGTATTTAAAAATTCTTTGGAGGCGGTGGAAGCTCAAGTGGTTAAGGGTTTGGGTTGTTGATCAGAAGATTGGGGGTCAAGCCCCAGCACCGCCAATTGAGCAAGGTGCTTAACTCTGCCTGCTCCAGGGGCACTGCATTAAAGCTGCCCCTGTGCCCTGACCCCAACTTCCTCAGCTGGGATATGCAAAGAAAAGAATTCCACTTTGCTGTAATGTATGTGAGTGAATGAGAGTGTGTGTGTGCCCTGCGATGGGTTGGCACTCCGTCCAGGGTGTATCCTGCCTTGATGCCCAATGACACCTGAGATAGGCACAGGCTCCTCGTGACCCGAGAAGTTCGGATAAGCGGTAGACAATGAATGAACGAATGAATGTAATGTATGTGTGGTGATATTAAAGGCATCTTCTTCTATAGGTAAATGCTTTTAAATGCTATGAAAATAAATGAATTATGACTGAAATCTCAAGTTTGAGATATTCTATGTTTATATGACCATGGTTTAAAATTCATTATTAGGTTCGGCTTATGGGACATTTTCAATCAGTATAAACAAATGAATGATTTTATGGCCGCATGTCTGATATAAAATGAGTCAGGATTCTAGGTGATATTTCCCAGATAAGGAACGTGAAGTGATTCTAGGTGATATTTCCCGGAAATGGAACTTGAACGGATTCTAGGTGATATCTCCTGGATAAAGAACGTGAAGGGATTTGGATTTGGAAACCTGTGGCCCAACAGAGTAAAAATCTAGTAGCGCACAGCTTGAAATGGTTACGTAACTCTAACGCTGGCACAACACACCGCGAGTCACCTTGCAGTTTAACGCTTCATCGATAGAAGATATGAAAATGACGACGCTAAAAAAGCCTGACTCAAATAGCGTCTTTACATGTGTTGAGACATCGCAGGTCGTAGTCAAATGCTAGCCAAAAACTTGGCTTTTTTATTTAGAAAGGTCAGAGGGATCATCTGCATCATGTCTCCTCTGCCTCGGATTCGAGTTCTCGCTTATCGCTGTTAAACTATGATAGCCGATGTGTTTTAGCCTTTTTTAACCCTTTGTATCAGAAGTCTGGTGTTCAATCAGTGTAAAGCAATGAATGATGGCTCTGGCTGTGAGTCTGATATAAAATGAGTCAGGACTCATTTAGTGTGTTTTAGTGTGTTTTTCCCTCTTCATTACACAGAATGTTAGTTGTTGAAGATCAAATTTGAGCTGCTTTTTAGATGAACAAGCACTTGGAACATCTCAGAGAGCAGAAATGGGTTTGATATCAACATTTATTTTGAAGATAGAAACATTTGTGTGGAAAAAAATAAACAGTTTTATAGTTTTGGAACTTTTCTATGAATATATCGCCCCTAATAGGCTAGATAAAACAGAAATATTTACTACAGATTATTACATCTCTGAGTGTCCACTTTCATATGAGCTTCATATTAACCACCACTGTGGAGTGAGACATGATAAATACATTCAATGCTGAACATGGACACAACAAAACAGGCAGAAATTATATTTTTGTCCTCTTATTCAAAACTGATGCAACATTTTCTACTGGTCACTATGGTGATCTGTCTGAAATGCATATTTTCCAAAGTTTTCATCATTTACTTCTTTTTCTTAACAAGCCATGCCATGAATTTACTAATTAGACTTAAAATGAAATGTAAATAATATGTGAGAAATCTCTCCTTTCTGAGCTCTCTAGCCCTGTAGCTAGTCTCAGGTCTAATGAACATCCTCCAGCTAAAGAATTAAAAATAACTTCTGCATTATTTCTTCAGATACCAAAAAAAATTCATTCTGCTGAAATACTTCCCCAGGTCCGTCCTCCGGTCTGATCCCCGATCTGAAGTCACCCATAAACACACTATTCAATTCGACTGAATCCAAGCGGTTGCCTGTTACCTCTCAGAGCAGATGGATTGTGTGTACGAACTCTGACACATGGTAAGTGCTCCTGTCCAACCCTAGTCACAACAACCCAAATGCAGTGAGATGAGATGAACCGTCCAAACCAACTGTTCGTATCGCAGAGAATCACACTACAGCAAGTGCTAATTGCTTTCTGAGATTATAGAAGTTTACACCAGCAGAGAGGTTTGCTTGCTTACACTTGAAGAAAATAAATAGGACTAAACTATATCTCTTCTTGTCTGCATCTTTTAAAAAAAAAAGAAAAAAGAAAAGCTTATCTTGTTTTATATTAAAATGATCTTGTCCTATCTTATCTTACTTTATACCATGTTATATTAAAATTATCTTATCTTATCTTATCTTATCTTATCTTATCTTATCCTATCTAATCTTTTTTATCCTATCCTGTCTTGTCTTATCTTATCTTTTTTTTTTTAAATAATAGCTTATCTTGTCATATTAAAATGATATTATCCTGTTATCCTACTTTGTCCCATGTTATATTAAAATTATCTTATCCAATCTTTTTTATCCTATCCTATCTTATATTAAAATTATCTTATCTTATATTGTCATATCTTATTTAATCTAATCTAGTCTTGTCTTATCTTATCCTATCTTATATTTAAAAAATGTCTTATCTTGTCTTATCTTATCCTATCATATCTTATATAAAAATGATCTTATCTTGTCTTATCTTATCGAGTCTTGTCTTGTCTAATTTTGTCTTGTCTTATCTTATCCTATCTTATATTTAAAAAATGTCTTATCTTGTCTTATCTTATCCTATCATATCTTATATAAAAATGATCTTATTTGTCTTATCTTATCTAGCCTTGTCTTGTCTTATCTTATCCTATCTTATATTTAAAAAATTGTCTTATCTTATCTTGTCTTATCTTATCCTATCTTATATAAAAAAAATTTTTCTTATCTTATCTTATCTTATTTAATCTAGTCCAGTCTTGTCTTATCTTATCCTATCCTATCTTATATAAAAATTATCTTATCTTGTCTTATCTTATCTAATCTTGTCTTGTCTTATTTTGTCTTGTCTTATCTTATCCTATCTTATATTTAAAAAAAGGTCTTATCTTGTCTTATCTTATCTTGTCTTATCTTATTTAATCTAATACAGTTTTGTCTTATCTTATCCTATCTCATATAAAAATTGTCTTATCTTGTCTTATCTTATCTAGTCTTGTCTTGCCTTATTTTGTCTTGTCTTATTTAATCTAATACAGTCTTGTCTTATCTTATCCTATCCTATCTTATATAAAAATGATCTTATCTTGTCTTATCTTATCTAGTCTTGTCTTGTCTTATTTTGTCTTGTCTTATCTTATCCTATCTTATATTTTAAAAATTGTCTTATCTTATCTTGTCTTATCTTATCTTATCTTATCTTATCTTATCTTATCTTATCTTATATACAGTGCATCTCAATAATCAAGGCAATACTTTCATGTGCAATCTTGGATATGTTTTACAGTGTAATCTTTGTTCATTTCTTCTTCATTCTTTCATTTTGTAACTTATTCATTTAAATTCTTTCCAGAAGTGTTAGGTTTAAATGTCCTTGTCACCACACTACATTTTGTTGTGTTACATACAATGATGATAAAGTATCTTATCTTCTCTTATATTAAAATTATTTTATCTTATCCTGTCTTATATTAAAATGAGGTTACGTTATCCTATCCTAGTTTATCTTATCTTATATTGAAATTATCTTATGTTATGTAATCTTATCATATCCTATTAAAATCATCTTATCTTATCTTATCTTATCTTATCTTATCTTATCTTATCTTATCTTGCTTTCCATCTGTAAAAATGATTTACAGTGAATAAATGGACTGTAATTCATTCTTACAGATTTAAATGTACACCACATGCAGCTTTCTAAGTAAAAATATACAATAAAGCTACAAAAGGAAAGGTACAGTGATAATTTTTTTAGTACATAATCTGTGAGAAAGGCCAAAGGTCTATGAAAACAACAACAACAACAACACCAAGGCTGTATTTTCTTTGTCGTATTAATTTTGTGTGTTGGTCGAGGTTTTACTACAGACCCTTTCCTTCTTCTCTCTGCTTTAATTTGGCTTCTATCAATATTTGTGATTTTTATTATAACATTATAAAGTCGCTGGATTTTATGGAGCCGCTAAAACTTTCACAGCAGTGTTCATGCTCAAACGGAGACAGTAAAATAAGACAGTTCATACTGTCTTATTTTAACTGCAGCATCACCAGGAGACTCAGCACTGCAGTAAATTACTCAGTACAGAGTCCCTGATCCGGACGAGTGTTCGAGATGAACATCGGCAAAGATAAAGACTCGGCACAGAAGTGTAGGAGATATCCATCAATGTAGGGACGGTTCCCTTTCACGATTGTGGCATATTTAATGCTTTCCACTTCTGAACCTACCTGGAATACAATTACGCACCCCTGCTGAATTTCGTCCGGAAAAAACAATTGGCAAAAAATAAAATTGCGAGCAAGAAAATAACCGTGGATCTACCTAGAAATTAAGGTAACAATTTGCATGGATCTTTTTAAACTTCATTGTGAGATAATCTCAATGAATGAAATAAGGCCAGCATATTTTTTTTAAGTACATGTTAAATGAAAAAGCTAGGTGATTTTTCAACGTGTTTTTGTTGACAGATCAGTAGGGTGGTCTGCTCTATTTTTAGTCCAAGCTTGGTGGCACAACTTCCTGTGAGGACCCTTGACATGGAATGCTTGGTTTGGGTCAGTTCTTTGTAAGCAGTTTACATACGCTCCCTACTGGGAATAGTTACTTTCGGCTGCTCCCTGTTCGGGGTCGCCACAGCGGACCGATTGGTCCACACAACAACTTGGCAGAGGTTTTACGCCAGATGCCCTTCCTGCCGCAACCCTCCCATTTTTCCAGGCTTGGGACCGGCACTGCATCCAGTGGCTGGGAATCGAACCCGGGCCTTCCGCATGATAGGCGAGCAACCTACCACTGAGCCACCAACGCTTCCTACTGGGAATGTTGGTCATATATTTGGGTGGCTGGAACGGATTATCTGCATTTACATTATTTCTTATGGGAAATACAAAATTTCCCCTTAAGAACTCGCCTCCAGAATGAATTCAGTTCGTATGCCGAGGTTCCACTGTAAGTCGGGAACTGTATAAATCATGATGAAATATAATTATTTACACCTCACCACCAATGTACGGTATATCTGAGAAAAACCTGTTCCCTCTGGAAAACTGCATGGCTGTCTCGAGTGACACTGTAGTGCCCCTTTACGTCGATCCATCACAGTCTGAATTTGGCAAATGCCCAGCACAGCCAGCTAATTCTTCAGTAAGCAAAGAAACATGCTGCGCATCGAAAAAAACCCACACCGAAACAAAACGCTACACCACGAAACACGATAAAACAAGCAGCACTTTTGCATAATGGAGTAATTTATTACTAGTGAAGTGGAAGAAGCTAGCCACAGAATTAGCTGACTTTATATGATCAATTAAATAAATACTTTTTTTCATTGCAGCGGACAACAAAGGCACTCTTGACCATTCTGATAAATTAGAATGTTATATAGAATGTTATATGTTATATGTTAATGCTGACTTAGCATGCTAATTAAATGAATTTTATGAGCTGGGCTTTGGGGAACATGATTTGTGTGCAGGGCTATATATATTTATATATATATATATATATATATATATATGTGTGTGTGTGTGTGTGTGTGTGTGTGTGTGTGTGTGTATTTACACTAATAATAATAATGTTAATAACAACTGTTCTATCCTACTAACCGCTAGAGATCTAACCTTGACCCATTTTCTGTAAGACGAATCTTGCTTACCGCAGCTTTAACAAGTAACCTTGATACACTTCTATACCAACAAACAACCAAACAAACCAAAAAAGCCTTCAGAATGTAGATTTTTCAGGGGTGATGTTAGCATTGCTGGCCTTAACACTCCTTCACACAGGCAAGGTTGACTTAAATCAGAATCATGTGAATTATGTCAGCGGTTATGTCTTAGGCCTGAAAATCTGTGTGCACAGTTTCAGCATCAACCCTGAAAACATCTTAGCATTTTAATGTTGAATTCACTCATTAACTTACCATCAAGGTCATTTTTTTCCAGCGAGTGCTGCACAGAAGCAGTAAACAATCTGAGCACATGGTGGAACACCATAAGACACTAAATTACTACAAAGCTGGAGTTTACCATCTCGTAAGCACACGTCATCTCCATTTTTTTTTTTAAATAGATTTTTTTCTAAACGACTGAGAACTGACAGTAACCTCAACGCCAACTGATCTCAGGCATGTGTAAAGCTTTTAGCAGCAATGATGTAACCGAATGGAGACACTTCCTCTGATAATCCCTGTAGATTTGGATTATACGTTGTCCTGAGGCAAGTGCAATGTGTGTGTGTGTGTGTGTGTGTGTGTGTGTGTGTGTGTGTGTGTGTGTGTTGCTAATATATAAATTCTCAATTGATAAAATGACTCAGCTTGGAAAGTTAAATAATAAATAATCTACGTAGACGTGGATGGCACTCTATTCTGCCAATAAAACTTGCTCTATTATTGTCATCTCTATTTCAAGTGTGTGTGTGTGTGTGTGTGTGCGTGTGTGTGTGTTTCAACACACACACAGCTGGGTAATTTTTCTCTGTAAGCAAAGTGATTTTTCAACTCAATTGCATATTCATAGACCCTCAGCGAGAGAGGAGTGTGTAATCCTTAATGCATATATTACACATCGGAATTTACTGAAGTGGTCAGATTTTTGTGCATTAGAATAATGAAAATCAGAGCTCATTATTTGCACTGATCATCCCACTGCTTACGTCTCCCCATGCACTGGGCATCAGCGGAGAGTTATTGTTAAATTATGCAGTTTGGACAGACATGAGAAATCCATCATCTCTTAGCAAATTTCTTTCGTAGGTAACACGTAGCGACTGCTGACATCAAGTAATCTCAGAGTAGTGCACACACACACACACACACACAGAGAGAGAAGCAGCTGCCCTTTATTAATGGATAGCTAAATACACACACAGTTTATAATATCAACTGAGATATCAACAAAAGTATGTGCACCCCAACCTCCTCACCATCATCAACATCAGTGCTAATTTCGCTAATGCTCTCGTAGCTGAATGAACGCTAATCCCCGCAGCCATGCTCCAACATCTAGTGGAAAACCTTACCCGAAGAGAAGAGTGAAGCACATTATAACAGCAAAGGGGAATAAATCTGGGATGTTCAACAAGCAGACATGAATGCGAACGATTCTTTCGGAGGGATTGCTGAAAACAAAACTCACACATTTCCCCCTAAGCACTTCGAACCTCAACTAGAACAACTAGAACCCTTACGTTTTTTTAGCACTCCTTCTGGAGAAATGCTTAAATGTGCTATTGGAAGTAAAAGGTTTCAGAAAACAAGTCTAGAAATCTGATCCATCTGAGGTTCTGTTCTATTAGGACCACTTACTTACAAAGACCAGAAGGATCTTAAGGTTTTGTGTAGAAGGACAAACGCAAAATTAAGGCTTCTAGATTTTTCCTGAAGCATTTTACCTAAGCATTTTACATTTATGTTTACTTACTCAACATAAAACATAAAAACTTCAAGGATCTAGACTGACCCTTTTTTCCAGAAAAATTCTGCAATATTCTGACCTACATGGCTTTTTTTTTCAGTAAGTTGGACCTACTGTGAAGTGTTTACCCCATTCAGGTAGAAGCCCTAGAGGTTCTTTTTAGACCTTTTAACTGGAGAACCTTTAAGGCTGTTACGGGTAGCAGGGCTGAGGTTGGACCACTAGGGGGCTCTCAGCATGGGGTTGGTTATGTCATGTCTGTTTTTGTTTACCTCGGCCATGTGTTAGTTAAGCCCCGCCCTGTCCTATTGTATCTTGATTCATGTTCACCTGTTCCCAGTGTTTCCTGATTATGTTCTCTATTTATAGTCCTGTCTTTGTCTTCATTAGTTGCTAGTCCTCGTTTGTATGTAGGCTGATGTAGTGTCACGGTTTCTGTTTTCATGTTTCTGTCTCGTGTTTTATGTTTAATAAATCCCCATTATCACGCCAAGCTTCGCGTTGGGTCTGTTATATCCAGCCAGACACCACCGGCCGTAACAAAGGCTTTCTCTAGAAGGACGACTGGAAACATACATTCAGTAAATTGCTCAAGAAAAAAAGGCTGAATACTATTTTTTTAAAAACAGAGCATGTTTAGAGCAATAAGAGCAATTAACAACCTAATGAAGAACCCTTAAAGAACCATTAAAGATTTGATATGACCTGGGGTCCGAGACCATTTACATGTCTGTAAATTAAATCTGTCTCCAGTCAGGGCAGCTCAGTGGGTTAGGGTTGCAGCCTCACAGCTCCATGGTCTACGGTTCGATCCTGATCTCGGGTTACAGTCTGTGTGGAGTTTCTCATGTTCTCTCAGTGTCAGCATGGGATTCCTCCCAGGTCCTAAAAACACACCGGTAGGCAAACTTTGGTGAAGGCTCAGTTCATACCTGGCATTAACCCAGGTCATAAGTGGTCAGGTGTGAATGTGGTCAAATGTGCTTCAAAGAAATTTTTTTGTGATCAAATCAAAGAACTGATCATTTAACTGTGTCATGGCCCTAGTCGGAAAATATGTCTCATTCATTTACAGTTTTTTTGAAACAGACTTTTGCATGTCTTTATGTACGTAAAATAGGATTCACGGGACATTTCTGCCTGAAAACAAAAGCTCCAGTTAAAACGATGAATGAAATCCGAACGCAAATGCTCACAGAAGATTCATAACTCCAAGCCTGAGCAGCTATACATCTCAGCTGGCCGCTAATTTGATCACTCGAGACGGACGTTAACACGAAGTGTGAACAGACCCTGAGATAAATTGTCCTTAAGTGTGTATGAGTATGTATAAATGATTAAATGTATGAATATCTTCACTATAATGGAGCACTTGAGTCCCTATAATCCTATATATACAATACACGGAGAAAAAGGAAAGTCATTTATAGCAGTTTATACTGAATTTTAAAATGAATGAATAAATGATACCCTGAGAATTTATGGGATCTAGGACCCTAGGTATCCGTGCTGATGGTGGAAGACTCTGTTGTAGGGTTTCCACATAGTCGTTCCAACAAAAGGACCATTGAAAAACCCAGGAGTTTTCTGAGACCATTGAAAATCTGGGTTAATTTACATTTACAATTGAATATAAACAAAGAATGGCAACCTTCTGCATTATTTCCAGGTCTGTATTTAAATGTGAGCTAATGTGTCATATCGATCATATTAACAGCTATGTACAAAAGGTCAGATTTTCCTTGTGCTCCAATGGATTGGATCTAAAATGGATAATAAGGTTTTGCACAGACGTCTGGAGTCCGTGCAAGCTCATGCCAAAGTATCATTATAGCGAAAGACAGGAACATATGAAATAGTAAGAGACACGTGTGAATAATTCACAAATTCTGACTCGAGTTGCTGTCAGTGATATCATTTCTAACGAAAATTGACGTATTAAACTAGAAAAGAATGAAAGCAGAAGCATTTTCGCTCGTGCTCACAGACCCCACTGTACGTAGCATAAGGATTTAAAGCTTTAAAAAGCTCAGTGTTAAATCAATATCTTTGCCATAAATCACAGCGAATAGAAATCCATGAGTTATACCTCTTGGATTTGATTGTCAGATTATGACAATGCCTGTGATCGGCCCATCTATCACAGTAAACGACGACAACACTGCTGCCACTGTTTGTATCGCAGCCTCGTTTTTAGCAAGCTCTGCATCTGCCACACTTTACTTATTCCCTCCTCTTGCCTTTTTTTCAAACCAAAGCCCTTAAGCCATCCCGAACCTCTATCCTTCTGAGGCTTACTGTTTGGGTTAGCTCATGAATACTGATACTCGCCAGGCATTTCAGGCTAGAGACCACCTTAATAGAATTTCAATTACGCTCTCGCATTTCTTTAAGAGCGCTTTGCTCATAGATACTAAGGGGTTTAGGGAAGGGAATAACAATGGCGTCTGGCTTTGACAGAATTGTCACTAATTGTTCGGAGGTTGCGAGTGATATTCATGTTGCTGTTGTATTGTTTCTGTTGTTCGTTTTTTATGTGGAAGAGCTAGCTTTTAACTGAAGCAGGACGCTGAAGAGACTTTGACGTCTAAGACTTCTCCATAGCAAAAGTGGACTGCTATGACTGTAACTGAATGAATAATGTTAAACAGACTGAAGATAAAGAAATGCAGTAGTATAAATGGACTCTATAAGTATATATGGACTCCACAAGAGCTCATAAATGTCTACTGTGGTTTTTGGTACCGAGACTTTATCCGTAAGAAACTCGCCTCCAGGGATCAGATTTGTTGATTAAGATCTGTGGAATTGGGAGGCCAAGGCAACACTCTTTATCACGTTCAAGGTCATGTCAAAATGGATAGTGTAATTATGTAAAAATGTAACATCTCTCTCTCTCTCTCTCTCTCTCTCTCTCTCTCTCTCTCTCTCTCTCATATAACTCACCAGTATTCCAAGATTTCCTATCAGTAAAGCAGCTGTAAAATGAATGATTGAATCATACCCTCAGAATTTAAGGGATCTTGATGGTGAAAGGCTCTGTTGTAGGGTTTCTACATAGACGTTCCAACAAAAGGACCATTGAAAAACCCAGCAGTTTTCTGAGGCCATTGAAAATCTGGATTTATTTACATTTAAAATTGCATATAAACAAAAGCATTTCAAATTTTGCAATATTTTAAGTCAACATTCGGCATTATTTCCAGGTCTGTATTTAAACATGAGCTAATGTGTATTATCGATCATATTAACCGTTATGTACAAATGGTCAGATTTTTCTCATGCTCCGATGGATTTGACCTAAAATGGATCATAAGGTTTCGCACGGATGCATGGAGTCCGTGCCAGCTCGAGTGCATGCTGAAGTATCATTAGAGTAAAAAAAAAAACAGGGACGTATGAAATAGTAAACAGCCCTTGCTAGTTTCTAGCTCCTAGCTAGTAAGTTAGGTATCAGTACAGAGTAGCATACATGTTTTTAGCCGTAACTACTTAGATATTTACAAAATACTATCATTTCTAGTAAGAACGCTGACAAAATAAAACAGTGGTAAAGTCAGGAAAGACAGAAAGAGAGGAAAGAAATGATTATAGATTAAATTAGTGAATATAGCCAAGAAAAGAGTTAAAGTAGGGTGCATCACTAATCACTAATCAAAGTAGGGTGCCTCACTGTCACTAATGTCTGCTGATAAACTTGAGATTTGTCATTATGCTATTTTTTTAATGATTAAAAATGATTCACCAAACTGATTAATAGCTAACAAGCTAAAACCTTTTCGGATTTTTGATTTTTTTTAAAGAATGAAGCTGTAAGAAAAAGTCCAAATGCTAGTTCTGCCTGCAATTCACAAATGATTCAGTCTGATTGACTCATGACTCAGTATCGTTTGCTGCCAACGTCCGAAATTCAATCTCGGTTCCCGTTATATGTTTATATAATTACACATACACGAGCGTGATTTATGATCGTGTGTGTATATGGAACAATGCTCTTTGAATCAGTGAATCATTTCTGTCATTTGACTCAGTGAATCATTTGGTCATGGCAGAGATTCATGCGATTCAGATGAATCCCAGTTCAGTGAGTTCAGGTTCATGTCCGAGATTCTCAGAGATTCCAGTTTGCTGTGTGTGCATGCTGCGTGTGAAAAATAATTCATCTAAACACGGATATATTACCAAATAACTCAAAATAGCAATGATCACTTGCAATCTGACACATCTAGCTTCTTGTTGTCTGTCTTAGACAGCGACATGATTCGTCTTCACACTTGAGAAATGTGTGTATGAGAGAGTGCTATCTGTGTGTTGTGTGTGTGTGTGTGTGTGTGTGTAGTTGTGAATGCAACAAGATCACTGAAGTGCAAGTCCAATCTAATGATGACCTAGATGTGCAATATGTTCATATGGTGTTGCATCAGTCTGAGAAATGGGTCAAAGGAGTCTAAAGGGAAGCACTGGGCTTTCATTTCGGGGTGTGTTCTTGTGATTGTCAAACACCTTCATCTCATAAAGGAAATGAGACCTGAGAAAGCGTCTTTTACAAGACAATTTGGGTTCCATGATATATTCCTTCTGTTACCCTGTAAAACTGCAGACTCCTTTATAAATGTAATATGGAATTGTTGTGAAATGGTGCTGCTCTGTTAAAATGCGTGCTTATGCAGTAACGCTTATCTGCGCTAAGCTAAAATCCTGGATTGTCTTATTTGAACATTTATCTCATTTGTCATTTGTAATCTCATTTATGATTTTTTTTTATCGCAGCTTGTATTTTCTTCGAGGAGCTTATTTAAGCCTTTCCATGCATTGGCGCTGAATTTTATCTTCCTATCCTTCAGAGACCTTCTACTGACATAATTATGACATAAAGTAGCTAATTAATGCTTATCTAAATCTAAACCTACACCTAACCTCAAAAACCAAAAGTAGTCCTCTGGCTGTTTTAGCTTTTAAAAATATATTAAACGTGTTAAAACCTTTGCTGGTGTCTTTCTGCTAGTTAGCAAGATTTTGGAGAGAGGAAGCAAGCTAGGACAGTTAGCTAGTTAAACAAGCTACATCTGCATGGATATGGAAGGTAGATACTGTTACTTACTTGCTTGTTATTAGCATGGAAACCACTTTTTACAGCAGAAGGTAACCAGTGCGTGCTAACAAAACGATGCCGGGCGATGACATCATCAGCAATTTATTTGCACATTTGTCAAAATTTGCCAAAATGTGTTACATGATAAAGGGAGATTTTCTGGAGACACTTAAAGTAGATTCTTTTCCAGAGATTTCATCATAACAGATTAGAACTGTTCTTAGAGGAAGGAAAAAAATGAGGTGATTCTGTGACTCCATAAATGCAACCATTAACAAATTTCAAGGTTCCACTTGTTGTTGGGAAACAAAGGAAGCAGTAACTGATGGAATAAATCACTTTCATCACATGGAAATAAAAGCAAGAAGTGAGTTTAGAACCAAACGAAAGTAAGAAAGAAGTGAATCTGAAAGAAAGCTTTCGCTACATGCTTCCTTATCGGAACCTAAAACACTTGCTTCTTGTACGATCTTAATTCTTAAATGGTTCTGTGTCAGAGTTTCTGGTTCTCTGAAGAACCTTCGGAACATTTCCCTTGAAAAAAGGTCCTTTGTAGTGGAAAAAGGTTCTTTAAAGAATAAAAATGTTCTTTATGACCCTATGAAAAAAGGGGTTCTTCCCCCAAAGAGCCATTTACTGAAAAGTTCTTTGGGGAACTAAATATGGTTCTTCTATGACATCACTGTGAAAACTCCTTCTTGGTTCTTCCTGAGACCTTCATTTTTAAGAATGTATGGAATCCAAAATGATTGATTATATAGAAGAGTTTTGAAGAGGACATTAAAGAGCAACCAATGTGGATCTCTGAAGCCAAGCTGCTAATTTGTAGAATCATTTAGGCATTCTTATAATAATAATAATAATAATAATAATAATAATAATAATAATAATAATAATAGTAATACCACTACTACTACTACTACTACTACTACTAATAATAATAATAATAATAATAATAATTATTATTATTATTATTATTATTATTATTATTATTATTATTATTGTATATAATAATAATAATAATATTAGTAATGATAATAATAATAATTATTATTAGTAGTAGTAGTATTGTTATTATTATTGATATTATTATTATTATTATTATTATAAAATTCAGATGAGAAATTACAGAAAATTCAAACAGTATAAATTTATACCAAGAAAGACAGGTTATTTAAAAAAAAATACTCTGTACTACTGATAACACAAAATTCATCTCTGAAGTGTTTCTATCATTTCATTTTGAATTATTTCACCAATTAAATTAACTATTTGCCCTTTTGTAAAATTCATCATTCATCATAAACAAAACAGTGAGAAGATCTATATAGCGAACAAACTCCAAGAAGTAATGGCACCCATGTCACCTTACGCATTGTCTGAACTACTGACCCGTTTAAACAGAAAAGCTTTATCACTCTCTGAGGGTTCTGTATCGAACCATGGTTTTGGGAAAAAGGTTCTACTGGCCAAATACAGAAGAAGAAAGGTTCTATGTAGAATATAAAATATTGTACAAGGTCAAAATTTAAGGTCAAGATATTTACAAAGCAAAATTTGGGAGAAATTCTGATCTTTTGTGTGATATTTGGTTCCCACTAAGATATGAAAACACACACACACACTTACACACACATACACACGCTGACCTAATATAGTCCAGCCATTTCCATGTCTGCTGTAGAAGGGATTAAAGCTGGAGCTTGACTCTTAATATCTCTCCTTTTTCCTGAGGGCAGTCAGACCTCTGTTCATACGCAGCGTGAGCAGGCTGTCGAGTGAGGAATCCACCTCGCACTGCCGCATCAATTACCTCCGTCTGACATACGACTGCATGACACTTATCAGCTCGCCATCCGATTCGATGCTTACTTACATGTCTGGCATGATTGCCTAACATTCCCCCTGACACGTAAGTGAGTTATTTATGGTAAAGCTGTCTGTTTGGCTGAGCCTATTATTAATGACACCTTTTTTTTTTTTTTTTTTTTTTACAATTCTCAGTAATACCATATTGTGTCATTGAGACAGCTCGACAAAAAAAGTGCTGATTTTACACACTCACTCATCCTAGCAGTTTTTCCTGAGTGGAGCACAAGGATGTTCTTGCCCTCTTAATCAGTTTTTGTAGCTAACGGTCTGTGAAGTCTAATGTAGAAAATTTTCAGCGTGAAAGCTGCCATCAGCGATATATATCCGGGAGCCAGGGACGCTATAAATAGTCAACCTCAATGGCTAAAATCTGGAGGGGACCACGTGTTTCCATAGCAGGTTCATAGGAATGTTAGCCAAAACCAAATCAATAGCATTGAGTCAGCATTCATGCCATTGATTATTTAACAATAGCTCTGAGCTGATTACTCACAGGACCTGCAAGTGGATCGCTTTCTAAACGGATTTAGCAGCGTGTAAAATGAATGAGCCTCTCGTCTTACTCCAGGCAAACACACTGATGCAACACTTGAAATGTCATAAGCCGCGTCTTTGCGTGAAGCAGGCAATAAACGAGAAAGCGGTCCAAAGCAGTGCAGCCTGTTTGGGAGTTTACAAAGTGTTTTTCCTAACCATGGGGTATATACAAAGATATCATCTGGCCTTTACAGAAACACTGCAACAACCAGGCTGTTGTAATAAACTGATATAACACACTGCAGCGCTCTGTTGTCTGCGTTGGGCTCAGTGGGTTTTACAACAAACAGAGCATGAGACGAGTAAACGTCTGAGTCAGACCGTCAGAGCGGACCGTGTTTACCGAACAGACCTCTCTATAAACTCCGAGCGCTGTAGCACACACTCCGCTCTGCAAAATGATTCGGAAATCTTCATTTTGTGTTTCAACAAATCCGCAGAATCCAGAAACCCGCCTTTAGTACAGCGTCATTTAGACGCATTTAAATCTGTCACATCCTTTTGATATGGTGTTATAATATAATGTTTAACAAAGCAAACAATAACGGAACATAAAGTGTCCCAAAATGCAATGAGATTTAATTCAATTTGCTGAAGACTAGCAGACACTGTGGATTCAGCTTCAGTGAATTTCCCCTCATAATGAACCTCTCAGTGTGTAATTTATAACCGTGGCTCTTAAATACATTTTTACCGTGTGGCTCGCAGTCAGTGGCCCGAACATATTCGTTCACAATCGAACATACAGACAATTAAACCTTCTCCTACTGATAGAACCGTAACATCAGTTAGCAGAAACCATTAGCCACTGCAGATGTAACTCGTATTATGAACGTAATAATGTAAATGTAGCTCTTATTATTAAATGTAACTCTTTATTTCTAAAGTGCAGCTTTAATTGAATGTGCAATTAAATCTTCTATGCAATATTTTTCCCTTATATTGTTAGGAGTTTCTTTTAAACATTATTATTTATATTAAACATTTTTGGCATATGCCCTTATCCAGAGCGACAGAGCATTTGGCAGACGACTTTATCCAGAGCAACTTACGTTTTTAATTCATTTTATACAACTGAGGGTTAAGGGCCTTGCTCAGTGACCCAGCAGTGGCAGCTTGGTGGAGATGGTATTCAAACTCACAACGTTTTGATCAGTGATCCCCAACCCTTATTACTGAGTCAAGGTACAAAAAATATTCCCTAAATTGACAAAAATGTTTCCGTTGTGTCAGTCGTGCAAAACTACTTTGACAGCACTTTATCAGGCATGCTGGGTAAAAATTGGCAGAGCAGGTATACGTGTACGTATGTATACACTCCACTTTAGGCACAAAACAAGTCTGACTACATGGTGACAGGCTGGAGCTAATCATGAAGAAATATTTACATTTATGCCCTTAACCAGTGCGACTTACATTTTATCTCATTTTTTGTTATAAAACTGAGCAATTGAGGGTTAAGGACCTTGCTCAGGGGCCCAGGAGTGGCAGCTTGGTGGACCTGGGATTCGAACTCACAACTTTTTGAACAGTTGGTCCTTAACTCCTTAAAATAAATACAGAGCGAGAGTGTGAGAGATCATAATACTGGGAAAATAAGGGGAAAAAAATGGATTAATCTGGCTGAACTGCTGAAGTATTTATGTGCTCTCTAATGAGATTTTTGCGATGTTCTTTAGTGTAAAGTGATAACGATAGCTAGCTAAGAAATATCCGGTAGCATTCGGTGGATTTATTTCTACTGTCTTCCTCATAACACTGCAGTACAATCCTGGGGGTCAGGTGACGGTTCAGTAAGAGGCATTTCGTAACTGCCACCATTGTGAGTTGTGAGTGTGTTTAGTTTAAACGATTCAACCGTGACTTCATGACATCCGAATAAACGTCCGTCGGCCAAATGCTGTAGATTTCTGTTACGGCCGGCGGTGTCCGGCTGGATAGTAACAGACCCAACGCGAAGCTTCCGTGAACATAAAGGGGTTTATTAACATGAACCACGAGACATGAACATAACAGAAACCGCGACACCACACTGGCCTACATACAAACGAAGACTAGCAACTAAAACAGACAAAGACAGGACTATAAATAGGAAACATAATCAGGGAACAATCATGATACATTGGGGACAGGTGCACGGGGGAAGGAACACACATTAGGCTAGGGCGGGGCTAAAACACGCACATGGCCAAAACATAAACATAAACAGACATGACATTACAACCCCTACTGAGGGCCCCCTAGTGGTCACCCTCAGCCCTGCTACCCGTAACATCTCCCCCCTCTCAAAGGCGCGGCTCCCGACGCGCCAAACCCTAGCCCCTCCCAAAAAGTCCGGTCCAGCGATGGGTCCTGGGGAGGAGCTAGGAACGTAGAGAGGCCGGTGGGGGGAGCGAGGAGCAGGGCGAGGCACTTGGGGGGGGAGCGAGAAGCCAAAGCAAGGCGAGTGGGGGGAAGCGAGGACCAAGGCGAGGCAAGTGGGGGGAACGAGGATCAAGGCAAGGCAAGTGGGGGGAACGAGGATCAAGGCGCGGCAAGTGGGGGGAACGAGGATCAAGGCGAGGCAAGTGGGGGGAGTGAGAAGCAGGAGCGAGACAAGTGGGGGGAGCAAAGGACCCGACGGCAAGGCCAAAGGGTCCGACGCGACGTCCACAGCCGAGCGGAGGCGCCGAACGAGGTCCACAGCCGAGCCGCAGAGCCGAATGACGTCCACAGCCGAGCCGCAGAGCCGAATGACGTCCACAGCCGAGCCGCAGAGCCGAATGACGTCCACAGCCGAGCAGCAGGACCAAGCGACGTCCACCGCCGAGCAGCAGCTTCGAGCGACGTCCACCGCCGAGCACTCGCACCGAGCGATGTCCACCGACGAACGACGGCTCCGGGGCGACGATGTCCGTCTCGCTGAGGTCTGGAACTCCCCAAGGGGCGGGCGGGCGGGAGCAAGGTGCTGCCGAAACTCTCCTCCGCTGGCAACAGGTGGGGCAGCACCCCCACGGAAGCTACATCATGGGGCGACGCCCCCCACAGGAACATGGGCGGAGCGAGAGTCGGAGCAGTCAAAACAAAAAACAAAAAAAGGTTCAAGGTCCGGGGCCCTGACCGGAACTCTCCTCTGCTGGCGAACATTGGGGCAACGCCCCCCACGGAAGCTACATCGTGGGGTGACGCCCCCCACCGGAACCTAAGCAGAGCGAGAGCCGGAAAAAAAAAATTGAAACGCCGGCCCTTGGCCGGAACTCTTTCCCTGGATAAAAATGGGGGTACGCCCCTCACGGAAGCTACATCGTGAGGCGACGCCCCCCACGAGAACATGGACGAGACTCTAAAAAATGGGGGCACGCCCCTCACGGAAGCTACATCGTGAGGCGACGCCCCCCACGAAACATGAACGAGACAAAAAAAATTTCTTCCAAAAATGTAAATTTTCTGCCGACACCCTCCTCCAGTCCCTAACCGCGGGTGAAGAGAGGGGCGGAATCAACAAAAAAACCCCCAGAAAACCCTACTCCGAACCGGAGCGCAAAACGAAAACAAGCAAAACAATAAAAACCCGGAAACGAAAAAACTAACCTTCTCGCTGAAGCTTCGCGCTGGATCTGTTCGGTTTGGGCTAGTCTTTCTGTTACGGCCGGCGGTGTCCGGCTGGATATTAACAGACCCAACGCGAAGCTTCCGTGAACATAAAGGGGTTTATTAACATGAACCACGAGACATGAACATAACAGAAACCGCGACACCACACTGGCCTACATACAAACGAAGACTAGCAACTAAAACAGACAAAGACAGGACTATAAATAGGAAACATAATCAGGGAACAATCATGATACATTGGGGACAGGTGCACGGGGGAAGGAACACACATTAGGCTAGGGCGGGGCTAAAACACGCACATGGCCAAAACATAAACATAAACAGACATGACATTACAACCCCTACTGAGGGCCCCCTAGTGGTCACCCTCAGCCCTGCTACCCGTAACAATTTCAGTCAGATTTCGATTGTAGCTAGAAGACGGCAGGATAGAAACACAAATGCACTTGCATGTAATAATCTCTGACGATGAATTGCAAACGATGTTAAAGAGGATATTAATCATACATTACATTACAAATCATAGAATTATCCTGAAACCATGGTAACCGTATACCAGAGTATAATAATGGTCATTCTGATGTAACAAAAATGACATGGGGAAAAAAAACCTAAACACATAAATAAATAAAGATGTTAAACATTCATTTTGTTGCCAAGTAGCTGCTGATTTTAATAATAATAATAATAATAATAATAATAATAATAATAATAATAATAATAATATCTCCAGCAGAAAAATACTACAAATTTGTACTGAAAAGTTCTAAAAATTCCCCCAAATTTGACATTATTATCCAGTTAATGGAGGTTAATAAATAAAAAAATAAATGCCTTTTTTTTTCCTTTTAAAGAAATCTAAATGTTATGTGTGTATTGTTCTTGATAAGTGTAAGGCAGAGCTAAAAATTAGGCGATTTAAGAGAGCTGGACATGGTTTGAGTGCACGTCAAGGTCATAACATGATGGCAGTGTTGAATAATACAGCTCACACGGCAGAACGCTAATTCAATATTCTTCGAGGTGCCAATAGCAATAGTTTGACCTTCCATATTGGTGACAATCTCTGTACTGTGAACCGAGTCAGTTGCTCAGCACTTGTATAATTTCAGTTTCATAGCTGAAAGTAGTCCTCGGGAACTCTGGGGCTGACGTTAATGAAGAGAAGATAACCCAATGTCACAAACCCGGTGGCACAGAATTAATGCTTTCAGTGTTGCCGTTATCTTGCACCCTCACAGACAGGAGGAGACATTTTTAATAAGCACTTTTCGCTTTTGTCCGTGGAACCTGTCCGATCGACCCATTTACTCTCGGGTGCCCCACAAAAGCTAGCGATGGAGCGGCGCGATGGAGATAAAGGTGAAAATGCCATCAAAAACAACTCTTTGAAGGGTGTTACACCTCCGGCTGGAGGAAAATATCAATTTGACGCGTATAATGCTCGTCTTCGGCCTCTGCTGCGCTGCTGCTTCTCTGCTGTGTTCTCTTATCTGCATTGCGCTGCTTGTGGGTCACCGGGCATCAAAGGATAATCTGTTCTCCTGAGATTCAGTCATGGAGGCTCTGATGTGCTTACAGACAAGACGGGAGTTACTGAAGTAGGAAAAAAAAAAAAGAGGCTATTTTCTCACTTACACATTTCATACAAACATTCTCTGTTCTCTCAGTTAATAACCGTTGGCTTTCCCTGATCTTTTCTGTGCAGTTCCGCGGAATAAAACGTCGTTCAACTTCCAGTTTTTTCACCTTATCATTGTAGGTTGACATCGTTTCAGGTCCTAAAGAAAACATGTTTGTTTCCGTATCCTTGCAGTTTTAATTGGCGAGTAGTGTAAGTGTAAGCTCTGGAGTACGAGTTGAACCTGTTAATGGAATCAGAGCGTTTTGTTGTCAACAACAACAGTGTGAAAACCGTTCCTCATGGGATAACTTGTTAAATAATGCACTCCATATATGCTTTTTGTTTCTGCTGTTGTTGTGCCGTCTTAGACTCCGTGTTCGGGCTAATCCGAAGTCGAGCCGCCGTATGTGAAATGTTATTACAGCTAATATAATGTATTACTGCACTATTACGAATGCTATCACTTCAGGGGCCTTGTTGCGGTAGAGGTGCGGTGGCGGAAAGAGTACAAATAATAATTCACTTGAGTAAAAGTAGTGCTCAAGTTACCTCAGTAAGAGTCTGGGGGAAAATAACTACTTGAGTAACTACATTACAGATTACTTTTTTACACTGCTGTAATTAATCCAAAAAATGTTCTAAATGCATTCTGTGCATGTTTTAACTAAGCAAGTGAGCTATGCTGAAGTGAACACCACCTCCAGCGTGAACAGTATGTGAAGAAAAATGAGCTGACGAGCTAACTAGCTTGCTAAGTTTGTTAGTTGCTAGGTATTAATTCATACATAGATACGCATAGCAAGAAAAAAAAAAAAAACATCGACTGTAGAAGCGCACAGATATATTTAACACAACAGAAAAAACACTACTGAACCTCTTAAGAGTTGTAGCACAGATGTAGCACATCAAACGAGCTGGCTAGCTAGTCTGTTTTGCTTAGCTAGCTTTGATATCTACACAGGCTTATTTAGAATTTTCTGCCACTCCAAGCCTCTGTTATTCACAATGACACTTTTAAATACATGTATAAGAAAACATTCTGTCCGTGATGTTTTTTTGTTGCTGTTGTTCCATTAGCGTAAAAGACCAAAATAGCAGGTAAACTCTTCATTTTAGCACAAAACAATACTCCATCTTCAGAGTCAGTATGATGTTCCTCTCTAGAATAGAAATCTGTAAAAAAAACAACAATTAAAATCGATTGAATTGCTCTTATTTCTATAACCAGAAATGCTACATGCTACACTGCTTTATTCTTTTTTTTCTCGATCGCTAGAAAAATCTGAACAAAAACACTCTGATGTCTACAAAAGACTTCCCAAAATGCATTAAGGTGACTCCATGCCCCTGAATACGATACATGAAACCGCGATACAACACACCTCCAGATTCTCCACAGGAGTCGAGCACCTCATAAACTCCGAGTCTCTCACCCATTACACGAAGCTGCTCTGGCCGCAGTACTACATTTGGACAGAAACGCCTTTAATGCATTCTCAACATACTGTAATATCACCTGCTGAGCTTTATATTCCTCCGAAATGAAGGCAAGTTCCAGGTCAAAGAGCTTCACTCTCATGAATATCTGTTCCTTCTCACGGCAATACCGGCATACCATCTGAGTCTAACGAAGTCTCGTTATCAGACCACGGACACGACGTGTAATATATAAGGATGATTAAATTATTATTCAATTATTCGGATGACGGCGAAGGGCAAGCAGCGTCGTCGGTGCTCTAAAACACAGCTCTATTTTATATACAATCAGAATCAATATTTCTCAGCAGCAGTATTATTTCTCATCAGCAGTAATTCTATTAGGTCAGGGGCGTATTTGTTCTCATGTGTCGCCTCTCCAATCTCTGGACCCTATTTCTATTATCTGTGTTTCTCTGGAGGGGACTCTTTTGCTGGCAAAACAAAATGAATGCAATCTGTCATTATCAAGAGAGGCGCACATTTTTTTTTCCAACAGGGCTGCAGAGAAATGTGTCTGTATGACACAGGTATATTGAGTCGAATTTTTTTTTTACGCCAAATAGAGCATGGCCATCTATAAGAGGAGGTTCACTCAGCGGATTTTCATCCTAAAGCAATCACGGAGTATGAAGCCGTGCCGGTTATTACTTCGCCTGCTCGTGTTCTTTGCTCATTTGTGCGTACGAAAACAAGGGAAACTTTTATTCAGAGCAACAGTTTGGGACTTTCAGAACTTTGGATCAGGTTAGTAGTAAGATCTGAGTGTGAGGATATTTTCATTTATCGCAAAAAAACTAGGAAGGTTGTAACTTGGGTCAGGTTCAAGCACTGAAATGTCTTTATAGGCAAAATATCTTCAACTTATTACAACTTCTTAAACTTGTTGTTTATCTCTATCTTTTACACAAAGTGCATTAGCTATAATAGAGAAAACAACTTCACCGCATTAATACTTTATACTATTTTAATGAAACATTTATCCAAAACTATATATTGCACCAATTCTAAAAGACTCTGAAGATTAGGTCCTTGCTTTTATAACCGATATTTAATCGTAATTATTGTAATTCTCTTTTTTTCAGTAGGATCCCAGCTAGAACTTTACGGTAAGAATGAATCTTTCGACAGTCGGCTAGTTCGATAAACAGGTTCTACTTACCTCTGTCTACATTAGGAAACCACTGTGTTTACTACAGAATAATACTGAACTTTATGGGCTTTAAGATTTGAAATATTTTTTTGCATACACCAATTTGGTTCCAAATTCAACCTGACTTAGAAAGTGTTCATCTAACTTTGTTCCATCTTACCTTTCAGGACACCTCGAGCTCTACACCTCCGTACGTACTCTTCCTCTAGAACTGTGCTCCTAGTGGACTCAGGGCTTTTACAGGGGCCATGAAATTTAGTGTCTTAGTACCTCTTACTGAGTTGAAAACCTTTTATTTTGTTCTTTCAAGACTTTTTTTTTTTCTTTCTTTTTTTAGTTTTATTTTTTTTTATGTTAGTTTCTGCTGATTCCTGGTTATTTGTCCTCTATGTAACCTGAGAAAGATACTACTATTAATATCTTTATGATCATCATTATTATTATTGATAGTAGTAATAGTAGCAGTAGAATTAGAAATAGTATAAGCAGTAGTAGTAGCAGTAGCAGTATTAGTAATAGGGATTGTATTAGAATTAGAAAAATAGTAATAAATTGTATTAGCACAAGTAATAGTTGTACTTGTAATAGTAGTAGTAGGTGTAGTAGGAGTAGTACAAGCAGTAATCTTAGTACAAATAGTATCTGTAGTATTTGAAATAGTATAAGCAGAAATAATAGTAGTAGAAATAGTATAAGTGGTAATAATACTAGAAGTACTAGTAGAACTAAAATGAGAAAAATAGTATTAATAGTTGTACTAGTATAAGTAGTAGCGCTACTATTTGGAAAAAGTAGTAGTAGAAATCGTAGTACAAGTAGTAGTGGTAGTATTTGAAATACTATAAGTAGTAACAATAGTGGCAGAAATAGTAGAAGTAGTATTAATTGTAGCAGAAGTAGAAGTAACAGTATTAGAAGTAGTAATTGTACTTGTAGTAGTAGTAGTAGTAGTAGTAGTAGTAGTAGTACTAGAATTAGAAAAATAATAGTAATAGTTTTATTAGTATAAGTAGTAGTGGTAATATTTGAAAGAGTATAAGTAGAAATAGTAGTAGTAAAAATAATAGTAGTAGTAGTAAGTAGCAGCAATAGTAGTACAGTAGTAGTGGTAGTATAAGAGCAATATTAGTAGTAGTAATAGTCATAGTAGTAGAAAAAGTATAACTAGTAGTAATAGTAATAGTAGCAGTAGCAGTGCAAGTAGTAGTACTAGAATAAAAAAAAATAGTAGTAATAGTTGTAGTAGTATAAGTAGTAATAGTAGTACAAGTAGAAGTAATATTAGTAGCAGTAGTAGTAGTAGTAGTAGTAGTAGTACTCTTCGAAATAGTATAAGTGATAGTAATAGTAGCAGAAGTAGCATTATTATAGTAGTAATTGTACTTGTAATAACAGTAGTAGTAGTAGAGTAGTACAAGCAGTAATAGTCGTACAAATAATAATGTAGTACTTAAAATAGTATAAGCAGAAATAATAGTAGTAGAGATAGTATAAGTAGTAGCAATAGTAGCAGTATCAGTATTAGTAGTAGAAATTGTACTTGTAATAATATTAGTCGTAGTATTAGCCAGATTAGTACAAGTAGTAGTAGTACTACAATAAAAAAAATAGTATTACTAGTTGTATTAATATAACTAGCAGTGGTAGTATTTGAAATAGTAGTAGTAGAAAAACTAGAAAAAGTAATATTAATTGTACTTGGAGCAGGAGTAGTACATATAATAGTTGTACTAAAATTAGAAAGTTGTATAAGTATAGGTAGTAGTGGTAGTATAAATAATAGTAGTAGTAGTAAGAGCAGTAACAGTAGTACAAGTAGTATTGGTAGTATTTGAATAAGGAGTAATAGTAGTAGTAATAGTTGTAGTAGTATAAGTGGTAATAGTAGTACAAGTAATAGTGGTAGTAATTGAAATAGTATAAGTAGTAGTAGCAGTAGCAGTAGTAGTAATTGTACTTGTAATAACAGTAGCAGTAGTAGTAGAAGTAATTGTATTTGTAGTAACAGTAATAGTAGCAGTAGAAGTAGTAGTAATTGTACTTGTAGTAACAGTAATAGTAGCAGTAGTAATTGTACTTGTAGTAACAGTAATAGTAGCAGTAGTAGTAGTAGTAGTAGTAGTAGTAATTGTACTTGTAGTAACAATAATAGTAGTAGTAGTAGTAGTAGTAATTGTACTTGTAGTAACAATAGCAGTAGTAGCAGTAGTAATTGTACTTGAAGTAACAATAGCAGTAGTAGCAGTAGTAATTGTACTTGTAGTAACAGTAATAGTAGCAGCAGTAGTAGTAGTAGTAGTAGTAGTAGTAGTAGTAGTAGTAGTAGTAATTGTACTTGTAGTAACAATAGCAGTAGTAGCAGTAGTAATTGTACTTGTAGTAACAGTAATAGTAGCAGCAGTAGTAGTAGTAGTAGTAGTAGTAGTAGTAGTAGTAGTAGTAGTAATTGTACTTGAAGTAACAATAGCAGTAGTAGCAGTAGTAATTGTACTTGTAGTAACAGTAAAGTAGCAGCAGCAGTAGTAGTAGTAGTAGTAGTAGTAGTAATTGTACTTGTAGTAACAATAATAATAGTAGTAGTAGTAGTAGTAATTGTACTTGTAGTAACAGTAATAGTAGCAGCAGTAGTAGTAGTAGTAGTAGTAGTAGTAGTAGTAGTAGTAGTAGTAGTAGTAATTGTACTTGAAGTAACAATAGCAGTAGTAGCAGTAGTAATTGTACTTGTAGTAACAGTAATAGTAGCAGCAGCAGTAGTAGTAGTAGTA
>JAUCMX010000014.1:19801249-19901249 GCA_033459395.1 Hemibagrus guttatus | reverse complement strand
AAGAGACGCATTACCAGTCTAAATGATCCTGTCTGAACAGAGCAGCAGAGCTGTTTTAAGAGCTGAGGAGACACGTATAGAAGTGCAGCAAGACTAAGGGCGTTATCTCACTTGGCTCATATACTAAAGTCTTCACCTCGGGTCGATTCGGGGCTTGTTCTTTTGCTGGGAAAGCCGGGAAGGAGGGGTCGAGACGAATTCCTCCCAATCTGCAGCTCAATGGCTCACTTCTGTTCCTCTTTGTGCACAAGATCTTTACACTATACACCTATTTAATATTATCATTAGTATTATTATTATTATTAATATTTACTGAACTGATGTATCATTTAGAACTTTCTTTACCTTTGCATATCCATTTTTTAAATCTGTAAAATCATTTGATTTTCTCGAACACTGAATAATACGTTTGCTCAGAGATCGCGAGTTCGGATCCTGACGATGCTTAGTACCTCAGCCACGGGGTCCGAGAGAGCAAAACTGGCCGTGCTGTCAGGGTGGGAAGAGGGATGAAGTACTCAGTGTGAGTCTTCACGCTCCTCGGTTACTAGATGATGCATGACAGCGTAAACCTCACCGGTGTGTAGGAATCAGCCAACAATTACTTATTATTAATTACTTATTATTATTAATCAATTAGGAAAGAAACACTAATAATCTGACCACATCATGGCTTTCATTGCCATTCTGAAACATATAAAAGGAAGCAACTTGATAAGTTTAACCGATCAAAGGCCTTCAAGGACATTGTTTTCAATTGGACCAGAGATCAGATTTCATAGAAAACAAGGAAGAGTGTACGATAAGAAGTCGTAGAAAGAATAGAAAAAAACGCATAACAATTCAGTCAGGTTTGTCATCAAGAAATAGTACAAGCTTTTGAGTTGAATCATTTCTTTAATAATAATAATAATAATAATAATAATAATAATAATAATAATAATAATAATAGTAATAATAATAATATAAACACTACAGCTCCAACAGTCAACCGTTCATGTGAATTAATCGATAAAGAGTCTATGAATTCGAGTAAACATAAAAAAACTTCACAATACAAACAACTTGCCACAAATATTACTCAGAAACCAAAGATATTTGTCAATTAATGCGAAATTTATTTGTCATATACACAGTTATATAAAATATATTACTTATAGTGAAATGGAAACCTGGCCACTCCTCCTTAGACTGCAGTAAATAATTAAATAATAATGAGAAATTAATAAGAAATGAATAAGAAGTAAGGGAAAAAAAAGTGCTGTAGTATTTATATTAATATAAAAGATTGTAGCCTTTAGAAATTTATAAGACTGTATTATTATTATTATTATTATTATTATTATTATTATTATTATTATTATTATTAGAATTTTTTTGTTAATTAAAAATGTTGTATTTTTGAATTTAGATTATATCAAATTAACAATTACAGATTTAACAAATTAACACATTTCTCATTTATATTTGATTGCCCCCCCCCCCCCAATTTAATTTAATTAATTTAACATAAAACATTTAACATCTTGTTACTCTGCTTTATAACAACAACCAACAATCTGATGAAGGATTTTCTTCACAAGAAACTTGAATATGTGGAGTTTGTGGATTTCTTTCATCATCATTAACTCTATTAGATCCTTTAGACTTTGCGTCAAAACAAAACCGGCAAAACGAACCTCAGAAATTGTTACACATTTTAATTTCATTTTACACATGAAATTTCATTTAAGAAGGTTTTTTAGTCGAGGAACCAAACAGAAGCATTTTGTGTATTTTTTTTTATGGTTCTTACCTTAATGGATTTTTTAAAATGATTTTTAAATATTTATTTTACTATTTATTTATTTATTTATTTATTTATTTATTTATTTATTTATCTATCTATCTATCTATCTATCTATCTATCTATTTATTTATTTATTTATTTATTTATTTATTTATTTATTTTCATTAGCTCATTCTTAAAATAAAATAAAAAAATTTTAATCAAATATACACAATTTAAATAAATCATCACAAATAATCATAGTAATATATCCATACATCCACAGAGTGTGAAAAAGAGAGGAGGCTATGCTTTGGTTTTTATCGCTCATGCATGATCGAGCGTGCTGCTGTTTGCACACGCTGCTTTGTGTCATGCTTTAGCTAGTTTGAGTGACACTATCACTCTGTGTGCTAGGTTTCTGCTTCTTTTTTTTCCCTTGTCTCCTTCCCAGAATCATGTAAAGTTGTGTCTGCGATATGCGATTTCTTCCCCGGTGTTGCAGGAGTCCATGGAAACAAGAGATAAGAGGGAAGAGCTGTAGGTGGAGTGAAGGAGCGTTGGGTAGTGATTGTGAAATGACTGACAGGAGACCCTAAACACAAACAAGCACTCTGGACCAGAAGGCAGTTTTCCAGACAGTTGTGGTTTCCTCACACACTGGCGCTGAAAATAAACCTTTCTTTTTGGGCGGATGTTTTACACATTTTCACCCTTTGTGCTACGTATAGAAAATACAGCGACCGGAGATTCAATGAGAGCTGGTGACTTCCGGCGACAGCAAGAGCTAAATGTGGGCGTGTCCTTATCAGCGAATTGAGAAAAGTTTCAAATATGGAGCCACTTGATGCAGCCAGTGGGAGTGAAGAAAGTTGAGCACATGATGATGCTCCTACATCTTGTATGATATCATTCAGATATTTTTTACATTGGTGAGTTTTATATACAAAAAACAAATTTCTCTCCAGAATGGTTCCTTTTAGCGGTCAGAAAATTGATTTGGAACGCAAGTTGCTCCTCCCACTGTAAAACGCTATTACTATGGCAACCAGTAGACGACGTCTTCCACTACCTGTGACTTCACATTACAGAGACTGGAGACTTGGAGCTATAAAAACAATCGCAGTTTATGTGAATGTGTGAACGTAGTGTTTACTTGTATTAGTGATTAATTAATTAATTAATTGACTAATTAATTAATTAATTAATTAATTTGACAAACAACTGCTTTTAAAATGGCCTTAATGGCGCATAATGTGGTGCAACAGCAGAACTAGTACACCGATCAGGCATAACATTATGACCACCTATCTAATATTGTGTTGGTCCCCCTTTTGCGGCCAATACAGCCCTGACCCGTCATGCACTGTGTATTCTGACACCTTTCTATCAGAATCAGCATTAACTTCTTCAGCAATTTGAGTAACAGTAGCTCGTCTGTTGGATCGGATCACACGGGCCAGCTTTCGCTCCACACGTGCATCAGTGAGTCTTGACCGCCCATGACCCTGTCGCCGGTTCACCACTGTTCCTTCCTTGGACCACTTTTGATAGATACTGACCACTGCAGACCGGGAACACTCCACAAGAGCTGCAGTTTTGGAGATGCTCTGATCCAGTGGTCTAGCCATCACAATTTGGCCTTTCGTCAAACTTGCTCAAATCCTCACACTTGTCCATTTTTCCTGCTTCTAACACATCAACTTTGAGGACAAAATGTTCACTTGCTGCCTAATATATCCCACCTAATAACAGGTGCCATGATGAGGAGATCATCAGTGTTACTCACTTCACCTGTCAGTGCTCATAATGTTATGACTGATCGGTGTATATCCCATACACAAATATATATGACTAGCGTAATATATCATATGAGCCTCCTGGTGATCCAGCAGCAGGATTCCATGACCACATTGCTGTGGTCTGGGTTTGATTCCCGGGCAGGGATCTGATCCAACTCAGTGCCTGTCCCAAGCCTGGATAAAATGGGAGGGTTGTGTCAGGAAGGGCATCCGGTGTAAAATCCTGTGCCAATATGCGGACCAAATAATCTCCTGTGGCAACCCCGAACATGGAGCAGCCGAAAGAACAAGAACAACATAAAACATACAACTAGCTTTACGTTCGAAACATTATATAAGATATAATACATATATATATATATATATATATATATATATATATATATATTATAATGCATATTGTTTTAATTAAACATCTCAGGAAAAAGCCGTGTAAAATCGCTTCGGCTATTCGGCATGAAATATTTGTGGCCGTAATCCCTGCTCAACTTTTGAGCCGGTGAGCTTTTCCTCTCCAGTGCGCTGTGTGTCATCAGCACAAACCATATGCAAGCTGTCATCACAGGCTCACCTGGGAAGCTCCCATTACCACCCTATTAACACGACAGCTTACAGCAAATTACCACGCGCACAGGCGACATGTGCACAGACTTCTGCAGAGGAACAAGAACGTGACGATACGCTACGTCCTCATGTAGTCCTCGCATCGCAGATACGGACAGCCAGTCCCTAAGCTCGGTACATTAAAGGATTAACTGATATAGACTTTGGGAAACGGCTTCCAGGCAGTTGCTGCATACAAATTATAGGGTCGGGGTAGAGTATTTTTTATATTTAGCGTGTATTTTATTGTATTTCGTGCACACTTATCTGTGTCGGATATTTTCATAGAGATGTTTTAAACCTGTTTGGAAAATAACAAAGATGTATAAATGACAGAGTCAAGGCAAATGAATACAGCGGGAATTTCTTTCACAGATCGAATGAAGATTTTCTATTATGAATCAGGTATAAATCATTACTTGGTAAAACAGTTGCCGGAGCTGGCAGCTCATTTGGCATCTTTAGACTAACCCTAATAGGCAATTAACAGCAAATTATACAGTAATGATTGAACACACACAGACCCGATTGCACCATTTGCAGAGTTCAAGAGTAAAGTAGCTGATACAAATGCAGGAAGCAAATCCCTAGTAACACACACACACACACACACACACACACACACACACACAATGGAAATTTGTAATAAGTTGATTTTACTTAGTTGACTTTACTTTTAAAGTTTTGGAAAATTGTCATTATAGTAAACGTGAACGTTGTTAGCTTTGAAATTTCAATTTCAAGATTTTAAGTAAACATGTGGTAATTCTAGGGTCTAGAGTTTTATGCTACTCAGATGCCTCTATAAAGAAGCTATTTATTTATTTATTTATTTATTTATTCATTTATTTATTTATTAAAGAATTTTAGAATTTTTTGAATTTTTTTAAAAGATTTTTTAATTTTATTTTTTTTTCACAGCTACATGTTAGCCATGAAAAGACAATTTGGGCAAAAATGCCAATGTCTACCAAAAAAAGCTAGCAAAATAATCAACATTATTTATTATGTAACTAAGAAGGTACTTTTTTAGAATTTTAGAATTCTAAGAATTTTTTGTCTTAATTTTAACTTTTTTGTTTTATTTTTTTTTTCCACAGCTGCTACTACTACCAAGAAAGCTAGCAAAATAATCAACATTATTTGTTTATTATGCAACTCTATTTTATGCTACTCAGATGCATCTATAAAGAAGCTACTTTTTTATATAAAATTTGTAGATTTCTTAAAATAATTTTCCCTTGTTTACTTTTCATTTTTAATTTTCATTTTTTCCCCCTTTTTTTTCACAGCTACATGTTAGCCATGAAAAGACAATTTGGGCAAAAATGCCATCTCCTGCCAAGAAAGCTAGCAAAATAATCAACATTATTTGTTTATTTTGTAACTGAATTCTATGCTACTCAGATACCTCTATAAAGAAGGTACTTTTTTTTTAGAATTTTAGATTTTTTTTTACAAGTTTTAAATCATTTATTAATTTATTATTTGTTTATTATCTAACCCTGAATTTTATGCTAATCAGATACCTTTATACTTTTAGAATTTTTTTTATTTTTTTTTTAGAATTTTGCCTTTTTTATTTTTAATTTTTAACATTTTAATTTTATTTCTTTTCCACAGCCCCATGTTAGCCAAAAAAAGACAATTTGAGCAAAAATGCCAACATCTGTCAAGAAAGCTAGCAAAATAATCAACATTATTTGTTTATTATGTAACTCTGAATTTTATGCTACTCAGATGCCTCTATAAAGAAGCTACTTTTTTAAAAAAATGTAAAAAATAAAAGATTTTTTTTTAGATTTTTACCTTTTTTATTTTTTATTTAATTTTTTTTCCACAGCTATGTGTTAGCTATGAAAATACAACTTCTACCAAGAAAGCTAGCAAAATAATCAACATCATTTGTTTATTATGTAGTTCATATTTCAGACTTGTAACTAGCTGATACCATGGAAAAAAAATCCTGCCTTGATGCCCAATGACGCCTGAGATAGGCACAGGCTCCCCGTGACCCGAGTATAGATCGGATAAGCAGATAAAATGATCTTATAAACACCGATCAGGCATAACATTATGAGCACTGAGAGTTGAAGTGAATAACACTGATGATCTCATCATGGCACCTGTTAGTGGGTGGGATATATTAGGCAGCAAGTGAACATTTTGTCCTCAAAGTTGATTTGTTAGAAGCAGGAAAAATGGGAAAGTGTAAGGATTTGAGTGAGTTTGACAAGGGCCAAATTGTGATGGCTAGACCACTGGATCAGAGCATCTCCAAAACTGCAGCTCTTGTGGGGTGTTCCCGGTCTGCAGTGGTCAGTATCTATCAAAAGTGGCTCAAGGAAGGAACAGTGGTGAACCAGCGACAGGGTCATGGGCAGCCAAGGCTCATTGATGCACGTGGAGAGCGAAGGCTGGCCCGTGTGATCCGATCCAACAGATGAGCTACTGTTGCTCAAATTGCTGAAGACGTTAATGCTGGTTCTGATAGAAAGGTGTCAGAATACACAGTGCATCACTGGTCAGGGATTGTTCTAGAAAGTGTGAAATTTCAATAGAATCTTTGGCAGTGAAAGCTGGAGATCTGTATGATGTTATACATTCAAAGTTTTCTCAAAAGTTTTGCTGAATCCTACAGTTTAAGATCCGTAGTCTCAGTGTCAGGGACCGATGTTCCATTCGTGATGGCGTTCCTGGGATATGCTCCGAAATTCACCACGACCCTAGCCAGGAAAACGTGCTTCCCGTGTTCATTCACAAAACTACACATTTAATATAAAATCGACTAAATGTACAGGAACATGTAGAAGAAGCCTTTATTTGTCACATATACAATACAGTACAGCAAAATTCTTTCTTCACATATCCCAAATTTGGGGTCAGAGCACAGGGTCAGCCATGATGCAGCACCCCTGGAGCAGTGAGGGTTAAGGAGCCTTGCTCAGAGGCACAACAGTGGCGGCACTGGGGCTTGAACCCGAATATAGTGATCAATAACCCCAAGCCTTAACCGTTTCAGCCACCATTGCCCCTGTAAAACACAAAAAAACATCTCAAAACATTCAACTATTGTAATCTAGTTTTTCAGTAAGCGTAGCTAGTTTAAGTAGCATGAGTGCGCTGTTTGCCGATTGGTAGTTTCACACTTCCTGAGAAGCCTCATTAAATATCCTGTTTAATAGACGGGCCTCATCTTCACAGGCATGGAGCTTTGCCTTTGAGGAACAAAGTCTAAATTAATAAAAGTGCACAATTATCAATTATCAAGCCCTTGTAGCCTCCAGGTTCAAAACGACTACAGAAAAGGACATTGATTCTCTCCTTTTTAAGATGAATAATGAAAAGTCTGAATATTTCATAACTGGAGTCTTTTATCATTTTTATTTTTTTTCTACATTTTTTTGGAACATTTTTCATTCCATTTTCTATGTGACCTTTATTTTGCCGACACAAATTAGAGTAACATTGAAATGTGTTGTTTATTTTTAAATTAACGCTATTATTAAAGATCTGTATTAATGAGCAGAATACTTTTAACTAGACCTGTCTAATAATTTGGGGAATTTTTATTTTGAATGGAACAGGGATGGCTGAGATTGGCCAATCATCGCCGTGTGAAAATACATCTTACCTTCGCATCCAGCATCTTAAACATGAAGTTAAATCACAAGTTCAGTGCAGACGCTGGTGCAAGAAAAAGTGAAAGGAACCTGAGGACCAAAATTGTTTTGTTTTCATTCATTGTCTGTCGCTTATCCGATCTATTCCCGGGTCGCGGGGAGCCTGTGCCTATCTCAGACGTCATTGGGCATCAAGGCAGGATACACCCTGGATGGAGTGCCAACCTATTGCAGGGCACACACACACTCCAGACAATTTAGAGATGCCAAGTAACCTACAATGCACATCTTTCAACCGGGGGAGGAAACCCCCGTGGCATGGGGAGAAATGCAAACTCCACACACACGGCGGAGGTGGGAATCGAACCCCCAACCCTGGCGGTGTGCGGCAAACATGCTAACCACCAAGCCACCATGCCCTGTTTTGTTTTCATTTTAACCAAAATTGTTTTTGTTGTTTAAATAAATATCGACATCTCTGCATCAAGAAAACACATTCTATTTTAGTACCATCGAGCAGGGTCAATAAAAATGCGTGAGTGTAGCACAGAAAAGTCAGCACTCACACAACTGGTGCTCTCACATGCAACAGTTTTCTGCACAAAAGAGTCTCAGTTCTTCAGCACTCGCACAATTGGTGCGCTCACATGCGATAGTTTTCTGCACACAAAATTGAAAGGACATTCAGAGCCTCAGCACTCAGTACTCACACAACGGGTGCTCTCACACGCAGCAGTTTTGTGCACGAAAGAATCTCAGGGCCTTAGCACTCACACAACTGGTGCGCTCACTTGCAACAGTTTTCTGCACACGAAATTGAAAGGAATTTCAGTGCCTCAGCGCTCAGCTCTCGCACAACTGCTGCTTTCCCATGCGACAGTTTTCTACACACAAAAGTGAAAGGAATCTCAGTGCTCAGCCCTCGCACAAATGCTGCTCTCCTTTTGGCCATTAATGAAAAGAAAACAATTTTGGTCTCAGCAAACCAGCCTGTTCTCAAGAATATAGCCATAGTTCACAAAGACTGCCTCACAAATATTATACCATGACATCACTTCCATTTTCTTAACCAGCACAGAATGAAGTCCATCACAGACATGTTTTTATCGGTTAATGACGGTGAATCTTTTAGCTCATTGTTCATTTGTTTGTTCACTCTGCATGCATCATGTCAGTTATTCCCTGTTGAAACTTTTAAACAAACTGCTGGTCACTTATTAAAGGTATAGTCAACTATTTTGGCAAACGTTTGCTGGAGCTTGTTTTGAAATTCAAAATAAAGGCAAATTCAGTAACTCCATGTAGAGTTTGCTCCGGCCCTAAAAAACAAATGCAGACTCCATGCTAAGGCGTAATGCTGTGAAAAGCTTTCTGAGCAGATGGCTGAAATAGACACGCCCCTGGATGAGGAGATAGACACGCCCTTGGATGGGGAAATAGACACGCCCCTGGATGAGGAAATAGACACGCCCCTGGATAAGGAAAAAGACACGCCCCTGGATAAGGAAAAAGACACACCCCTGGATGAGAAAGTAGACACGCCCCTGGATAAGGAAATAGACATGCTCCTGGATGGGGAAATAGAGAAGCTCCTGGATGGGGAAATAGACAAGCTCCTGGATGGGGAAATAGACAAGCTCCTGGATGGGGAAATAGACATGCTCCTGGATGGGGAAATAGACATGCTCCTGGATTGGGAAATAGACATGTTCCTGGATAAGGAAATAGACATGCTCCTGGATGGGGAAATATACATGCTCCTGGATGGGGAAATTGACATGCTCCTGGATGGGGAAATAGACATGCTCCTGGATGGGGAAATTGACATGTTCCTGGCTGGGGAAATTGACATGTTCCTGGATTGGGAAATAGACATGTTCCTGGATAAGGAAATAGACATGCTCCTGGATGGGGAAATATACATGCTCCTGTATGGGGAAATTGACATGTTCCTGGATTGGGAAATAGACATGCTCCAGTATGGGAGCAAAATTTTCAGACATTTGACCTTGATGTGACCTTGAAGAATCGAATCAAATGTGTTCATTTTGTTGGTTACATGAAACTGCCTTAAGAATCCTGTGAACATTGAAAAATTCGTTTATGAGATATTGTGCAAAGATTCTCGGAGGGATGGATGAACAGTGAAGTTTTCCTTGTGATGACCAGCCAAATGTCCCCACAAGGTCAAAATGGTCACTTGTTCCTGATCAATGGACCAAGATATAAAACCATGATGTAAAGCTCACACACACACACACACACACACACACACTCACACACACCTGCAATCTAGAGCTTCCTGCTGTCGGTCACACTGCATGTACAAACCTCCCAAAAAACTCGAGTTTTTACCCCCTGCAATTTCCTTGGGGTGCTGGAATCCTGTTCCGGATTGTTCCGGCTCACTTTAACCCAAACCTGTAATGGAAAAGTGGTGACTTTCCTTTCCTTTCGTTTTTTTTTTAATGCCCTGCACAGTTCCACAGGATGTTAACAGCTTCTTGTGGCTGTCTAGTCATCAGTGGCTTGAGGAAAGTGCTAGAGGCTCGACAAAGCTCAGCCTATGAAGCGCAGCTCATTTCCAAAGCAATTTACCAAGCCACTACCCTGCTTCATAGCCTGTGAACAGAGTGTACTCATGTATGTTCATGTCTATTTAAATGTCGTACTTGTTTATGTATTTTTTTTTATTTTTTTTTTTACTCCGTGTTCCCGGGCCTGTTCATTCGCACCTCCGTCGCGTTTTCTATGGATTCCTCAGCGCAACAGCACTCTGTCAACTGGCGAGCTATCAAACGTAAAGTGGCTGGCATCAAAAAAAAAATAAATAAAAAATAGGAGAGACAGAATAGAACACTTCCATATGTGCACACAGATGGACACACTCAAGGTGCTCGGATGTTTGGGGAAATGGATGGGTAGTGTTGAATCACCAGTAAGCAAAAGTGCATTTGCTGGCACAGGAGTGCTCATCTCCATGCTCAGGACTTATTTTGAAAAGAGAGAGAGAGAGAGAGAGAGAGAGAGAGAGAGAGAGAGAGAGAGAGAGAGAGAAAGAGAAAGAGAAAGAAATGGACAAGCAGGAAAAAGTGAAGATTTAGTCATGAATCTGACTCATCGTGCCTTTTTTTTTTTTTTTTTTCCATTTTTTTATTCAAAAATTCCATCTCTTGCTTCGAAGCATGTCCCCTGTTTCTAATGGATTTTTTTTAAAAACATTTTCCCATTAAAAGTAGTGAAGGTACAAGTTTTAATTAAAATCCTGTTTTTTCACTAGGGGGTCAGGCAGCCAGCTGGTGTTTGGGGTGAGGTTAAGGTTTCCTGGCACGATGCTGCCACTAAAATATTAAAAAACTATAAAACAGAAGGGATGAGGAGATTCACGTCTGTGATTTTTTTCCCCTTTTTTTTCTCCGAATGCTTCAGGGTCATAACTCCGAAACAGCCCAGAATTCTCTTATTATGCACAACAAATGGTGTAAAGCATCGTCCCGGGTCTCCTCAGCTGTTGCACAAACAAGACCTCGTCTGGTCTATTCTTCTTCAATAACAAACCTGTTTAAACTGAGCTTTTTTTTTCTTCTTCAATTGCTTGGAGGTTACATGATAAAAGTCATCAGATGAGAGGGAAACAAAAAAAAACAAAAAACACAGACGTATCTAGCATTGCAATCCGGTGTTTATGAATATGCAAATTAGGAACGAGCCTCAAACCTACCCGTTCTTCTTGTTTCTTAGCAAACCTGCGTACAAACAAGGTTTTGTTTTGATATAGAAAAATGAAATTCTCTTTCATTTTATTGCAAGAAGACATTATAATAATAGCACATGCTATGTCAAATTTTGCATCCTTTATTAACAGGAAAATAGTTCTTAGGAATAATACGGTAATGTAAATAGAGTGGAATGTTACGTTCATGCGTCATTGACTTAATTGAATCTCATTGTTTTATTCAGAAGATGTTCTTCACTTTCTTTAACAGTACTAGCTCAAATCAGGGATGTGGTAGCTTAGTGGTTAAGGTTTTGGACTACTGATCAGAAGGTTGGGAGTTTGAATCCTAGCACCACCAAGCTGCCACTGCTGGGCCCCTGAGCAAGGCCCTTAACCCTCATTTGCTCAGTTGTATAAAATGAGATTAATCGTAAGTCGCTCTGGATAAGGGTGTCTGCCAAATGCCATGAATGTAAATCACAGGTTTATATTGACTCTTGCATTTTAATCCGTCCTCATTTCTCGTACGTGAGTTCTCACTGATGTTCTGAAATCGCCAGCGAGGAGACATTTACATAGCGCTTTCCAAAAGATGTCACTCTTGATGTTTGGTCATTTTTTTCCAATTTGTAACCTTGAGTGAGAAAAAGGATTAACAAGCTATTTCGCAAGCCTGGATCTTTCATTGGACACAAACTGGAGATGTTTGAGTCAGTGAGGAACAGGAAGTCACTGAACTAACTGCTGTGCATCATGGACAATCCATCTCATCCAGGCTACAATTCACAATTCAAACTGATTCTCCAAAAGACTCGTTCAGATTCGTCGTCACAGAGAACGTTACAGGAGGTCATTCATACCGTTCACAATAACATTGTACAATAGTTCACCTGTGTGTGACAGGTGATATCACTCTCACACTGCACTACTGCAACCATTAACAGCACTATATTCTAGATTCTCGAGTTTCTTCATATTCATTATCTACATTTGTTCAAAGAGCTTTTCCTTTCTTAATTAATTAAATAATTTACTCATTTATTTATTCAAGCATACTCAGAACACATTACGGCTATTAGTATATCGGGTACATTAGGATAGATTTCTTTTGAGATTTCGACCTCTTTAAAATGTTGCTATAGATCTGATGAATGAGGCGAAGGAATATAATAATTCATTACCAGCCCACTTCGTCTCGACGTCCAAGTGTGCTGGTATTCATGTCTGTCCATGGGGCGGCTGCAGGCTCGGTCGAATAGTAGTGATTGCATAGCGAATTTCAGCGTCAGTGAATCGAATAAATGTCACGCAGCTAATGTCCCATTTAAAACCTCTGGGTTACGCTGTAATGTATTCAGTGTTTCCTGTACCGCTTTAGAAAGACGCCGCTAATCCTGGGTACAGGATACTGATGAGTGTTTGTTCATAATAGATGTTTTTCCTCAAATGTAGGACACAAAAATGTAGGTTTCTTTATTTATACTGTATCCTGAGCCAGAAACTTTGTAGAAAATCTCAATCTGGATATTTAAAAAAAAATAGAGAATGGTGTAGATATAGATTCATCAGAGTTGGATTAGCTTGTTAGGTGTCTTATTAATAGAGAAGTGTTTCAGTTGGGCCAATGAGGCGAGGTGTTCGGTTCCAAATAGAAGAATCAAACCTTTGCTCTTTATCGTCTTTATTTATTCCAGCAGTATGTGAAAAGCCGACTGTCTCTCGAAACAGTCTGGAAGATTCCGGAAATTATGACTTCTGATTGGTCAGTTGACATAATTAGGGGTTAATTGACTGTATCTAATAAATTACATGCAAAGAGTAAATAAAAATGATGCCCTTCCGGATGCAACCCTCCCATTTTTCCAGGCTTGGGACCGCCACTGGGAGTTAACACTTCAGTGGCTGGGTTAGCTCCCTGCCTGGGAATCGAACCCATGCCATGGCAACGAGAGCACAGGATCCTGCTGCTGAATCACCGGGAGGCTGGCTTTTTATTCCATATTCTATATTTAGGAATTTTTGGGTATCAGAAACAGCACTTAGCTCAGTGTTTAAGGCTCTGTGGTTTCTGATCGGAAGGTTATGAGTTTGAATCCCAGCACCACCAAGCAGCCCCTGCTGGGCCCTTGAGCAAGGCCCCAGTTGTATAAATGTAAGTGGATCTGGATAAAGGCATCTGCCAAACGTCATAAATATAAGCATGCAGTCTCTTCTGGAAGGCTTTTTCAGAGTATGAACTCATAATGTGCGAGTAATTTCCCTGCAATAGCTCATCTCCCAGATCCCGGCCTGAACGTTCCCAATCACTGTTGGCTGCAGTCAGTCACAGCTAGCCGGTGTGTAATTGTACGTTGGCTGAACTCTAATGAAATCAGGAGTGTGTAATCTTTGCTTGATGCAGGATACAGCCGAGCTAATGGAGAAAGAAGCTCGTTTTTATTGTGGCCAAGTGCTACATTTAAATAGCCATTTTCTGAGTGTAATTTCAGAGACATTAACGCCGTTGACTCTTTCATTACTAGAGAGGAATCCGATCACTCCAGCAGGAGCTCTCGGACTGCCTCTCCAGGGCCATTATTCACATAATGATATGGGACTGTAGAGGAAATTTCTCCCTCTCTACCTCAGATTCTTCTTCTTCTTCTCCAGTGGATATGAAATATGATGTTGGGAAATGTGATCATTCTAGTAATTCAGTATAAGAGGACAAATTGAGGATTGATTCTACCTGCACTGTGCTGGAGGAATGCAGTCTTGAGGTGATGTGTTTAGAAGAGGTTTTTTTTTTCTATAATAATAATAATAGCATTAGTCACAGGTTTCCTAAAATTTTAAGATGATTGTCAAAGGATGAGGCCCCTTTCTATTGTGGATTATCAGGGCTTTCATGACATAATTAACACATTTCACACACTTCCACACTTCCCTACAGGTCATTTGTTATGTTGGAAAAATGTATATATTTGTAACATAAATAAATAGATAAATATCTGAATTAAAATAATCCATAGACTGTATAAACATAAATAAATAAATAAATAAATAATAATAAAAAATATATATATATATATATATATATATATATATATATATATATATATATATATATATATATATATATATATTATAATATATAATATTATAATATATTTAAATATATAAGATAAGAAAATAATCTATAACGCGTAACGTTATAAACTGGAAGGTCTTCATTTGATTTAATTCATTAATTAATTTCCGCTCACGTCCATGGCATTATCTTGTAGCCCCGCCCCCAATTCTGATCACGTCACATTATATATCTTTTAAAAGTCTGTTTCCTGAAAAACACGTGGTTTCTGTATATGCTCTTTAAACCGCATTTATACAATAAACACACATTAAACCTCTATAATATATATATATATATTTCTTCACTATCGGTTAACATAAATTTACACAGAACCAAAAATCTCTCACTTTAGGAATGACTTTTTTTTGTAAAAAAATTTTGTAGGTTCATTCAGTAGATTTCAGATTTACTGAAGAATGTTCTGTTGTGATGACGCTCTAAAAAACCTGGAATTACTGGTATGAAGGATATTGCAGAGCGATTGTTGATGGTTTTTGTTTTATGTTGTTTTATGTTTTCAATTTTATACAGAATAATCTCCTTTGGTGTTTTATAGTAAAGAAAAGGAATTATTTTCCAACATTAAAAAAAAAAATCATTGTCACAACAATGAATTTTTTAATGCAAATCATATCAAAAAACTAGATTATTTTGTTTTTATTTAGTATGAAGTTGACTCAGTTATGTAAATGAAGCCTAATTTGCATACATATAAATACAGAAAATTCAGATTGGATTTATTCTACTGTTATAAATTGAAAAGTTTGGAAGCTGAAAAAAGTTTGTGAATATAAATTTCATTTATTTGAAAAAAAAAAAAAAAAAAATATATATATATATATATATATAATATATATATCATTCATTGTCTACCGCTTATCCGATCTATTCTCGGGTCACGGGGAGCCTGTGCCTATCTCAGACGTCATTGGGCATCAAGGCAGGATACACCCTGGACGGAGTGCCAACCCATCACAGGGCACACACAAACTCATTCACTCGCACAATCACACACTACGGACAATTTAGAGATGCCAATCAACTTACAATGCTTTGGACTGGGGGACGAAACTGGAGTACCCAGAGGAAACCCCCGGGGCACGGGGAGAACATCCAAACACCACACACACATGGTGGAGGCAGGAATCGAACCCCCAACCTTGGAGGTGTGAGGCAATATATATATATATATATATATATATATATTATGTATAATTATATATAATAATATTATGTATAATTATATGACAGTGAATACAATTTTGTTTTCCTGTATTTCTTTTGAACTTTCTTCTTTTGCTTGAAAACGCTCTGTATCGAGTAACTTAACGTTAGGTAACGTTCGACTTAGCTAGGCTACAATCAACAGAAAATGAAAAGTTAAAAACCTTTAAAATATCGATCTTTTTGGCTCCATTTATCTCTGCTCAGTGTCACTGCACTACACTTCAGGCTGGCTAGACTCTGAGTTCGATCACTCTGAAAGCATCTACTTTTCCTTGTGCTTCGCCTTTAAGCTGATTTACATAAAATCTGGATTTTGGAGATTTGTATTTTGAGGCTCTGAACCATCAAGTGGAATATGAAATTATATTTAGGCAAAACTATCCATCTGAGTAAATTTTAAAAACATTTAATTGTTGAATCATTAAAATATTATATATAATAAAATAATCAATAAAAAAAAATAAGGAAATTAAACATTTCAGAAATTTTTAAATTTTTTTTGGAAATTTTGGATTTAAAAAATTGCTAAATAGTGTTTTTAAGCTTTTAAATATTTTCAATTTTCTAACAGTTTTAATGATTAAAAAATAAAAATGATTAAATACAATGCAGAAAAGAACTGTATTTAATTTGATGTGTACAAAATTCATATTCAGATACTCAGATTGTCAGTTTCAGAGCTCCGTACTGGTGATACTGGACCTAAACCCTGTTGATTATTTGTTTGGATCTGTCACTGTCTGTAGTGCTCGCTACTTAACTAATCCCACACCGCTATTTACTTAATACACTCCCTGTCCCTGTCTCACAAATCACTCTCTCTCTCTCTCTTTCTCTCTCCCTCTCTCTCTGACCTGTGGGGGAAACGGTTCTAATTACTGCAGCGGACTCGTTCCTCTCGGCACTGGAGCTGCTCTCATAGCTGTCCATTAGCATGCTGAGGAGTTCTGGGGCCTGATAGAAATGCTGATTTATAGACAGAGGACGACATTAATCCCTGATCGCTCAGTAAATTGAGCCTGCGCCGGGGATAAAAACCCGTCCCTCCTCGCTTCAATCCCTAATGTTTAATATGTGCATTATCACCCATGCAAGCTAGCTTCGTATTTCCTTGAGAAAAAAAAAACAAAAAACGGCTGAGAAGGTGATTTACCGGACGACACGGTGCGTGATACGATTTTCGAAGCAAAAAAGCAGAAGAATGGAATGAAGTGCAGACTCCATGTGTAGACGCCATGTAATATTCAGTATACAGAAATCAATGAAGCAGCTCATCAATATTTAGTATAAGTACACTGCATTGCCAGTTTATTAGGTACACCTCTGTGGCCTGTAATAAACCAGCATCTGTGTGGATATTGTTGTTGTTGTTGTTGTTTCTCCAGTATACACCATTTTAATATAACTAGATAGGTGGCGCCTAATAAACAGCCAACAGAAAGCCATTATTTGCTCCACTGCCAGGTTTCACACCATCACGCCATACATTGTTGTGCGTTCTCATTTCCTGCCTGCACACTTTCACCTCCTTTTAGGTTTTTTTTGTTTTTTTCCAGCTCCTTAAAAGGTCCCGTTTTCCGAGCAGAAACAAAATAATGTGCAATCTGCTGCAATCTGTTGCTTTTATTTCTCCTTGCCTTGCTTTAGCTCTTCACAGAAAGCCGGCGCTGATGCCTGACAGCTTTAAGTAGATTACTCACAGGCCTGTTTTAATGAGCAAGGCGAAGACAAGCCCACTCTGAGAGGAGGATAATCAGCCTTCACCGCATACACACACTCGGCAAATCAGGCAGCAGGCGCGGCAATGAAAGTGCCACCTGTTGCTCACGCGTACACTCACGCCACCCAACATGGGCAAACAAACCAAATAATACCCGAACCGCATCTAGTCTGTGATTCAGTCGATGTGGAAATAGTTAATCTGGTTAATCTGTCATTAAACTACTTTAATTAACCTGATCAGTCAAACGTCAACGCAGACCTCTTGCTCGAGTAACAGCTCCGATTCATACGCCAAGTTAACCAGGAACAATACTTTTTTTAAAAGTCTAATTAAAAAGTCAATTAAAGCAAAATTAGCAGCACGTACAGTAAAGAGCGTAGGTCGTACAGTTCAATCCAGCGTAAATGATTGAGATACTTTTTTAGCGAATCTGTCATAATGAACTCTCACTCGGCTTATGGATGGCATTATGGATATGTAAATACAGCGCAAAGGTTTTCCACCATCACCATTAGTCGAGTTCTGCTGAAAAAAAAAACATCACTGACAAAATCTGCACACGTTTCCAATGAGAAATGAACTCTCCCTTTGATGATCAGCATCATCCCCATCAGTCTGTTTCATCACCTGTGGTAAAAGTCACGACATTTCAACACGTCAGATCTCTGTAGCGTCGATGGCAAAATAATCGCTCATTCATTTCTGCTCACTTCTGTCTTCTCATGTAAAATTCTTTCTTATATTAACTCTTTTTCGAGGGTTTGGTCATGTCTGTGTTGAGCATCGAATGTCTTTGTCATGTCACATTTACATTTCTGGAATTTTGGCAGACGTTCTTATGCAGAGCGACGTACATTAACACTGGTTAAATAGGGCACGGACTTAGGATACCAGCAGGGAGGATTTTTTTTTTAATACTTCGTTCAATACATAAAACAGGGAAAATAAGAGCTAGTGTTTCAGGAACAGGTAGGTTTTCACCTGTCGTTTGAAGACGGCCAGTTGAAGATCGGCTGTTCAGACGTCTAGGGGAAGTCCGTTCCACCACCTCTGTGTCAGAACAGAAAAGAGTCTAGACGTATACCTACTTCTTACCCTGAGAGACAGTGGGATCAGTCGAGCAGTGGTGGTTAATATGAAGCTCATATGAAAGTATCCACTCAGGACTTTAAGAATTTGTAGTGTTTCATAAGTATTTCTGTTTTTCTCTAGCCTGCTAGGGGCGATATATACATAGAAAAGTTCCAGAAAAATAAAAACGGTTCATTTTTTCCACACAAATGTTTCTATGTATAATGTTTCAAAGTAGAGGGCACGGTGGCTTGGTGGTTAGCACGTTTGCCTCACACCTCCAGGGTTGGGGGTTCGATTCCCGCCTCCGCCGTGTGTGTGTGGAGTTTGCATGTTCTCCCCGTGCCTCGGGGGTTTCCTCCGGGTACTCCGGTTTCCTCCCCCGGTCCAAAGACATGCATTGTAGGTTGATTGGCATCTCTAAATTGTCTGTAGTGTGTGAGTGAATGAGAGTGTGTGTGTGCCCTGCGATGGGTTGGCACTCCGTCCAGGGTGTATCCTGCCTTGATGCCCGATGACACCTGAGATAGGCACAGGCTCCCCATGACCCGAGAATAGATCGGATAAGCGGTAGACAATGAATGAATGAATGTTTCAAAGTAAATGTTGATATCAAACCCATTTCTGCTCTCTGAGATTCTCCAAGTGCTTGTTCATCTCAAATTTGATCTTTAACCAGTAAAATTCTGTGTAAAGTTATCCACCAACAGAGAGAAAAGCACACGTCTAAATCACACTGAAAGCCATCAGACTCACGTAGATAAAATAATTTGACTGTTTATACTGATGTATACTGAAAATGTCCTAAGTCCAGTGTTCTGGTAAAAAGGGTTAAGTCAAGCAGTGTGAGTGTGTCAGTTGATGTGTGAAGTGTAGGAATTAAAACACTCGGATCATGTTCAAGGTCTTGATAGTTAAACCGACTTTTTACTGCGTTTGTTAAACTGGTTCATTACGCAATGTGAGTTTTGCAGGCAGAAAGCCAGGCAAGGTCAGAAAGCAGACTAAATAAAGCTACATTTCCACTTATGTTTCAGGAGATCAAGTATTTTTGTGTTGTGTTCCTGGACATGTCATATCAGCACCACATCTCTAAATAGTCCTGTGTTTGAAAATAACTTTTTAATATGGAAGAGGAAGAAGAAGAGGGGGGCAAGAAGCCTTTATTATGGCCACGCATACATTACAGCACAGTGGAATTCTTTTCCTCGTATATCCCAGCTGAGGAAGTTGCGGTCAGAGCGCAGGGCAGCTATGATACAGCGCCCCTAGTGCAGAGAGGGTTAAGAGCCTTGCTCAATTGCCTAACAGTGGAGCATGAACCCCGATCCTCCGATCAACAACCCAGAGCCTTAACCACTTGAACCACCACTGCCCCTAATATCAGTTACATGTTACAGTCTGGTGTACGGTCTGGCACGTATATTAAAAACAAGATTTAAAAGCATTAAAAGTGACACCACAGGGTAATCAGCCTCCTTTTTTTTTCCTATCCCTCATTAACTGAGTCGATTAGGAGTGGAACATTTTTTCAATAGGCCATGCTAACAAGCACCGCTAACTGGACAGGGATAGATTATATAACTGAAAAGTAAAAGTAAGTAAAGAAGCCTTCCCCGATTGTTAGAAATCAGTGTGCATAGTCTATTATGATATTCACTTCCTTTTTATTAAAGTGGAAACATCTTTAGAGCCGTAGATGAAACTACAGTTTACTGAGTGACAATTAAACAAAACGTCAATAAGTGCTAAGACTAAATTTCAGATTATTAAGCTCTTAGATGCTAAGACTGCGGTATAAAAAAAATCCAGAGGGTTAAAGTTTATAGAGATTCGTAGATAATGTTTAGATAAGATTTAAAAAATAATTGAATCTGGATTTTTTTTTATATCCAGTAAAGTAAACAAAAAAAATATGAACAAACAGGATAATTTTAGGAACCATTTTCTGACTAATTTTAGGGAAAAAAAAGGCAATTTTTATTTATTGATTAATTTTTTTTTTCACATTTTTTTTGTTTTGTGCAGCAGGTTTCCAGTTTATTACACATCTTTCTGTCAGGAATTTGAAAGCTATCCTGCGACTCTTGCGTGCATCCAAATCAAAAGCGTTAGGCAAACTCGAGTCAAGAAGTAAGCAAATGTGCTTCAACGACAAGCCAAACTCAAAACGCCATACCGTCCAAGCAGAGCAAAACAAACAAATAAGACAAAGCAATTGTTTAGAGCCGTGAGTGTTTGTTTTGTCTTTAACAGCAAGTTGGAAACCGACCAATCAGCGAACAGAAGACGTGAACCTGGAACAGAAAAGCGTACCACAAGCCAAACTCATAAATTGAACCGAGATTTTAAACCAAACGTTTCATTCAGTCAGGGTGCTATGACACATTTAATCCCATCATCCATCGTCGGATTCAAAATATCTCCAAACTTCTGCTTCCCTGATTGCGCACAATATTTCATCATCCTTCTGAACAGTCGTTATTTCATTTAAGGTGTAATTGAAGTGAACAGTGCAAAGCGTCATGAGTTATCAGGGAGTCTGGAACGCGTCCAGGTTATCGTCTGACACCGAGCACGATGCCGTTCTCCCTCATTACCACCCGGCTCCATTTATATCAGCCCTGCTACATACTGTAACATTTTCCTCAGGCTCTAATTCCTTTGCAGTCCTTACAGCAGGGGTATTTAAGGGGTTGGAAAACTGATCAGAAGGTTATGAGTTTGAATCCCTGCCCCACTGAGCTGCCACTGCTGGGCCCTCAAGGGAAGCACCTCAACTGCTCAGTTGTATAAATGTAAGCAGCTCTGGATTAGGATGTCTACCAAATGCCGTAAATTATAATGTCCGTTATCAATAGTAGTTATTTGAAGCTCACTGTATTGTTAGAGATGCATTAGTGTTAGAGAGCATGCTCGTTTAAAGTACAATTGTCATGTGATTTAAACTGTTGAAGAAAGGACATTATTGCTCGTTAGGGATAAAAGTCAGGGATATAGTAATATAGTAATAGTAACTTAACTTTAAACTTTAGCATGTTTTCTATGTTTCTCTACTTCTGTAGAAACAGAAAGATTGTCTCAAAGTGCTATACAAATAAACTGATTTGAATTATGGCTAAGAAATTTTCACTGTATAATATTGCTATGTTTACATGTTGCTTAATGTTTGTTTGTTTGCTTAAAGTTAATTATTTTCCCCGTACCTTGGTGTTCAATTCCTGCCCCCACCCCATGTGAGTGTAGTTTGCATCTTCTTGTATCCCGTGCTTTCTGGGGGTACTCTGGGTACTCTGGTTTCTTACACCAGGTCAAAGACGCGTTCTAGGCTGATTGGTATCTGTAAATTCTCCATTTGTGTGTGTGTGTGTGTGTGTGTGTGTGTGTGTGTGTGTGTGTGTGTGTGTGTGTGTGTGATTGTGCCCTGCAATGGATTGACCCTGCCTTTTGTCCAGAGTCCCCTGGGGTATGTTTCAAGTTAGATGTGAACCTGTGTAGAATAATTGTAGGATAGGAAATGTATGGGTGTATGTATGTATGTATGGATGGATGGAAGGATGGGTGGATGCATGCATGGGTGGATGGATGGATGAGTGGGTGGATGGATGGATGGGTGGATGGATGGGTGGATGGGTGGGTGGATGGATGGGTGGATGGGTGGGTGGATGGGTGGGTGGATTAGTGGATGGGTGGGTGGATGGGTGGGTGGATTAGTGGATGGGTGGGTGGATGGGTGGGTGGATTAGTGGATGGGTGGGTGGATGAGTGGATGAATAAATGGATGGGTGGATAGACGGATGGATGATGTATGGATGTGCACTCGCATGCACCTGTTAAACATCTTATTTAGTTCTATTTTGTTGTCACTTATAAGAGAAGTTTTTCTTGTTTGTTTGTGAAGATGTATGTGAATGGATGTATAAGTGGATGGATGAATGGATGGATGGGTGGGTGGATGGATGTATGAGTGGATGGATGGATGGATGATTGGATGGATGGATGGATGGATGGGTGGATGGATGGATGGATGGATGGGTGAGTGGATGGATGGATGGATGGGTGAGTGGATGGATGGATGGATGGGTGAGTGGATGGATGGATGGCTGAAGGGATGGATGGATGAGTGGATGGATAAATGCATGGATAAGTGGACAAATAAATGAATGGATGGATGGATAGATGAGTGGATGGGTGGATGAGTGGATGGGTGGATGGGTGGATGGGTGGATGGGTGGATGTCCACCTGTTAAACATTTTATTGCAGATTCAGTTCTATTTTGTTGTCACTGATACAGAGAAGTTTTTCTTGTTTGTTTGTGAAGAGATTTTGGAAGAAGTCTCCAGTTTCAGTGCCTTATAAACCAAAGGAAACGCTATCTTTAACTTTAAAGGTGATGGAATAACTGTTTATAGCTGTACCGTACGTAAGTATTCCTTAATGTTCAGTGTAACTATAAATGGATAAAAAGTACATTATGTTGTTTGTAAATAAATAAAAATGTAATCATTGGCAAATTGATGTCGTGTAAGAGAAATACTATACCATGGGTCATGCCGGCATTGGAAAACGATCTGGCTTGATGTGTTATTGCTTGTTTTCCTATAGCAGCATGCCTTGTTGTGTGTTTATACCTTATCTAATATACAGTAATCATCTATCACACAACACGCTGTGCCGTTCCTCTCACTAACATTAGAAGCAAGAAGATATATTTAACTCTTATATTTTGGAGAAGAGTTTAGATATGTTTTTTGGAATATTTTCTGCATTTAAATATCTAAACAAGCCAGGTTGTTAATCACATCTGTGCGTTTAAGCAACTAACGCTCTACCTTGTCAAATTGGCTCTTATTATTCATAAAATCCTTCCTTGAGGGTAAAATAAATATTAAAACACCATTTCTTATCCCATTATCTTTCAGGTCTATTTACTGCCATTTAAAGGCTGTTGAAGTGCTAATAAAATCTCCAGAAACCGGAGGAGTCGACAGAGAGAGAAGAAATTACAAAGTTAATGACATAATGTAGAATAGATGTGCTGTGTTAATGAGTAATGTGAATGCATTCACCTGAGGGTTAAGTCATTAGGTATCGAGGGGAAAAAAAAATATCCAGTCTAATGATTAATATTCCTGTCCTGGTAACTTCCTTACACGTCTTTTCTCACCTCAGCGAGACGCGGCACATGTCTGAGCTGCGTGTGTGTGTCCGAGCCCAGCTGCTCCCTCGTTTCATTAGTGTACTCGGGCCGAGCCTTTCTCCTCTCTGATTAAAACTAAGAATATACTGTCTGTAGTGGCCAGTGTGATGTGCTTACCAAAACAAATCTCTGGCTGAGGGAAATCACTTGGAGTGCTGAATCGGCCTCTGTTCTGCTTCTCGTTTTTAGCTGTGGAATTACTGATGGATCTTTTTGACATTAAAGGTTCCAAAAGGGGATGAAGGAAAAAAAAAATCTCACGTGCAGGTGAGCTCTGAACATTGTTAGTACGTCGGAGTTAAGAAACCTTGTTCACATTTGTCTGGGGAGCATGAGCATTTGAATTATTTATCCTGAACGTATTTGATCGATGCTGGGGGAACCGCGCTTCTGTACCTCCTGTGGCACAATACCACTGTCCTACAAAATATTAATGAGAAAAGAGTGTGAGCACGAGACAGAGACAGAGCTTCCGAGTTAAATCCTTACAGGAGGAGGGGGTTTTTTTGAATTAAGAAATACTCCGGCTGTTGCAGACAAACGGAACCAGAATTTGATCTAATGTGTGAAATATTTAGAATCTTTAACATTTGCAGAATCAGTCTGATCCAGCGTTGACTGCTGTCAGGGTTTAACTCGTATAGCTGGAAATGGTGACCTGCATTGAAACACATCATATCCTAAATCCTTTTGTTTTGTGTTGCTTAAATCACTCTACGCCGGCAGCTTAGTGACGAACAAAGCATCAAGAGCGCTTTACTGAGGGAAAATCAAATTAAGAGTTAAGTCAAGAAGCTTTTTATGGTCATTTCTACCATATATAGCTGACCCAGTACACAGTGATATGAACCACTGTTTCTCCAGGACCGTGGCGCTACATAAAACAATCTAGCGCTATATAACAGCACAGAACTAAGGGCTAAAAGTAAGCAGTCACAGTGCAAACAGACAATACAAAACACTACAGGACAGATACATAAAATAGTGCCCACCAGTGTACATTCTGTATATTATACAGTACATTGTGTAAAAATGAGAGGATTTTAAACAAAGAGGGTTGGTGTAAATGTATATACACTTATGTAATAGCAGCAGTCGTTGGCTGTATTGAAATGTGGTGTGCAAAAACAGCAACTGAGTTAATGTTCAAGGCAGCATGTAAATTACTTTAATATCGGTGGGGCTACAGACATGAATGTGTATTGCATGAGTGTTTGAGTTCGGTACAGATCAGTTTGGTTCACACAAAATGCTTATGCAACACCTATATCAGTGCAAATCAGTGATTAAAGTAATCCAGAGTGACGTCCAAGACACTTTGAAGTCAGTAGAGGACCACATCTGCATGCTAGCAAGGTCGGTCAGAGACTAAGGGTACCATCAATTTAAAACACCAGCTGGGAAGTGAGTACAGTATGAAAAACATGCTTTTAATAACAAAGCACAGGGGCTGACCTGCCAGAAGAGAGATGTAATAATCCAGTCTTGAAATGTCAAGGGACTGAACAAACACCTGAGTTGCCTCTGTGAATAGAAATGACCGGATTTTCCTAATGCTTCAGAGGAGGAACTGGCATGAGTCAGTCAGTTTAGCGACGTGAGGCAAGAAGGACAGGTGGTTCTCCATGGTCTCCCCAAGGCTGTGTACAGTGACAGATGGTGAGATCTAAGAGTTATCCAAAGAGATCACAAGATCTTGACATGGGGATGCGTGTCTGGGGATGTACAATGGCTCAGTCTTGCTGAAATTAAGGTTCAGCTGACGAGCTGCTATCCATGATGAGATGTCTGCCAGGCATGCTGAGATCCATGGGTACTGGAGGGAAGAAAGGAGAGGATGAGTTGAGGGTTATAAGCCAATGCAAGGACATGACCTCTCCAAGACACAGGGTGTAGATAGAGAACAGAAGAGAACCCAGCACTGAGCCTTGTGGGACACCAATGGAGTGTCCTGATATAGCTGTGCCTCCAGGTGGAAAGCAAATCCCTGCCATAGTGGAGCTAACATTCCAAGACTCATAAGAGATAGACAGGAGATATGGTGGAACTTTCTGTTTTGAATTTTTATGGAAGGAGTCTCCAGTGTCAGCACTTTGTAAAAGTCGGTAAGTTTTTAAAACACAAAATGCTATCAGGAAAAAAAATGGTTATTTTTCTGTGCCATCTGTTAGTACCTTAAAGTTGTTTATACTACAATAACAATTAACAAAAGAAAAAAAAATACTCTGTATATTTGTCATATATGTTTTAAAGCACAGTATATGCAAAACTATTTAAAGAGTCACTGATTATGTCTCACAGTCAGGACAAACAAAAGAGCCACACCTACCATCGCTCCCTCACTTTTATTGTTCCCCACCTCACACGATTTGTGTTGCCAGGATTCTGTTCCAGGTTATGACAAAAAAAATTCCAGGTCATTAGATTTCTATAGATGAGATGAGATAGAATTAACCACAATAGTTGACTGGCTCTAGGATTGAATTGTGAACCATCTGATAATTTGTAGTCAGCTCTGTATTTTCAGCTTGTTCTATTGTGGCGTGTAATTAGAAGTTTCTCATTCTTGTAAAAGCTTAGGACAATAATTTATTTCTATAAGAGCTTTATCTCAGCAACGCGGGTCTGGCTGATGGTGCAGAGTGATTCAGTTGCTAAACAGACCAGTTATCATTCCTTTTTGTGCCCATTTGACCAGTGCATCAAGACAGTTGCAGTGATAATGACAAGAGAGTTCAAACCCCCCCCGTACCCCCTCTCTATTCTGTCTCTCTCTCTCTCTCTCTCTGTCTCTCGCTCTCTATCAGTAATGGGTCATTGTGTGGAGAATCTACGGCACTTTTATCTCTGAGCACTTTTGCTGGACAGACAAATCTGATTATTGTCAGTCAGGAGTCCTGCCATCCCTCTCCAACTCTGAGAGACTCCATTAGGACAGAGAAGAGTGAGAGAATGATAGATAGAGAGAAAGAGAGAGAGAGAGAGGGGTAGACTAAAGTAAGGTCATGTGAAAATTGGATGTGTGTGCTATTTTATTACAGTCTTTAAAGTTCATTGATCAACTTGCCAGCTTCCTTCATTCCAAGCTTGCTGAATAGATGAATGTGGAATAAAGAAGCCAACGTGACTACTGGAGTTTCTTTATTTTTTTATTCATACATGGTGCGGATGTTTAGCAGCAACTGCAACATTTTGTGGGAAGAACAGTTAAAGAAAGGGATGTGGAATATATCCTACTTCAGGGTGATGTTTAGAATGGAAAATGTGTAAAAGTGTACAAAATGGAGAGGATGGTATGGTTTTCTCCAACATGCAACTGAAAAAATGGCCAGAAGGATAAGGCAAAAAATTTGGTCCTTAGACAAACACTTTCCTTTTTGTAGCTTAATTTCTGCAGTGCTAGACTTCATATTGGCTCTTGGTCTGTATCCAGCAAACTCCATTCTGGCTCCAGGTAGGCCTGTATAGCAGCCTCTGCAAAATGAGGATAGAGTACAACCAAACAAAAAAGTCAGAGCCTGTATCCTGCACATAATAAATTGGTCCAGAGTGCCTGCAGGAGCCTGCGGGATTGTTTAAGAGCGTCTGCGGGAGCGGACTAGATCGGTTAAGCACATCTGCAGGGGGGCCGGACTGGTCAAAAGTGTCTGTGGTAGTGGGTTATATGAGCTTGGTCAAGAGTTTTTGTGGTAGTGGGTGAGATCGGACAATATTGTTTGCAGGAGGGGACGAGATTGGTCAGGAGTGTCTGTGGGAGTGGGTGAGGTTGCTCAAGAGTATTTGTAGGAGGGGATGGGACTAGTTAAGAGTATATCGGGCAGTGTGTGAGATTGGACAAGATTGTTTGCAGGAGGGGACAAGATTAGTTAAGAGTATCTCAGCAGTGTGTGAGATTGGTCAGAAGGGATTGCAGGAGAGGATGGGATTAGTTAAGAGTATCTGCAGTAGTGGGTGAGATTGGACAAGAGTGTTTGCAGGAGGGGACAGGATTAGTTAAGAGTGTCTGTGGTAGTGGGTGAGATTTGTTAAAAGTGTTTATGGGAGTGACAAAAGTGGTCAAGGTGTCTGTGGTAGTGGGCGAAATTGGACAAGAGTGTATGCGGGAGGGGACAGGATTGGTTAAGTCTGTCTGAGGTAGTGGCAGGATTGGTCAAGCTTTTCTGCAGTAGTGGGTGAGATTGTGTAAGAGTGTTTGCAGGAGGGGATGGGATTGGTTAAAAGTGTGTAGTAGTTGAGATTGGTCAAGCGTGTCTGTGGCAGGATTGGTAAAAAGTGTCCGAAGTATTGGGTGAGACTGGTCAAGAGAGTCCGATTGGTCAAGTATGAAATTTAATAATGTCCTAACAATATTTGTCAGAATTTTGACAAAACAGGTAGCATCTGGCAAAACCAGTTATTTTTGGCATATGATTTTTTCTAACAGACTAGGTATCTAAATTAAAAACTGTCTGGAAGGTGCACCCTGTTTTAACTGACCCTATGTTATTAGTTTATCTTTATGCACATGGAAGCAAATGTGTGTTAATTATGTGTGTATGGTCTACTACTTATCCCAGTGGCTGAGAGAAAACATTTCTAAAGGAGGTAATGTGTTGAAGCTCATGCCCTGTGTGCCTCAGTGTTTTGTGAATCATATGAGGGCAGATGAGTGAGTTAAAGTGGATTGATGTTATTATAAGTGAGTCTGGAGGCGTGCACAATTGGGAATAGTAGTGTAATTAAAAACTTGCTTTATAGAAATGTTTGGTGAAGGATATGCGCTCATTTTTACTTCAATGTGAGTTACATATCCAGAGGGCTTTAATAAACCTGTTTGAGTTTGAATAGTGTGATGATTAACCAAATTTGATGACTCATTTTCGTATTTCAATATTAGCTCGCTTATTCTGTATCTTTGGCATCACATTATGGATATCATTTTGGAGAATCAAAAAATGTTTATGTTTACTGCCATGCTCAAAATCAGGAAGTATCTACATGCACAAAGGTTTTACATCATAAATATGTAGAAAGGACATTATTTATAATCACACTCTCTGGTGTTTATGATAATTCCCACTCTCTGGTGTCACCCACATGGGGATGAGTTCCCTTTTGAGTCTGATTCCTCTCAAGGCTTCTTCCTCTTACCATCTAAAGGAGTTCTTTTTCTAGCCACAGTCACCTAAGGCTTGCTCATTAGTGATAAATACAAATAAATTTCAGTTCGAAGTCTAATATCAATCTTGAACTTTTTGTCTAATATTAATCTTGAACATTTTGTACTATATTTCTTATGTTCTGTAAATCTACTTCGAGACAATGTCCACTGTTAAAAGCACTATACATTTATTGTCTACTGCTTATCCTATCTGTTCTCGGGTCACGGGGAGCCTGTGCCTATCTCAGGCATCACTGGGCATCAAGGCAAGATACACCCTGGACGGAGTGCCAACCCATCTCAGGGCACACACACACTCTCATTCACTCATGCAATCACACACTACAGACAATTTAGAGATGCCAATCAACCTGCAATGCATGTCTTTGGACCGGCGGAGGAAACCCCCAAGGCACGGGGGGAACATGCAAATTACACACACACACACGGCGGAGGTGGGAAGCGAACCCCCAACCCTGGAGGTGTGAGGCAAACATGCTAACCACCAAGCCACCGTGGCCCCCAAGCGCTATACAAAGAAATGTAAAATTGAAATATATATTAATGAAAGAACTTGGTAATCAGAATAACTACGCAGCAAGAAATGAACGAGTGATGTGAATTCAGGACAAATGTGATTCTAAATACACTATATTGCCAAAAGTTTTGGGACACCCCTCCAAATCATTGAATCTAGGTGTTGTTTTTCAGCAGTTGGGCTTGGCCCCTTAGGTCCAGTGAAAGGAACTCTTAATGCTTCAGCATACCAAGACATTTTGGACAATTTCATGCTCCCAACTTTGTGGGAACAGTTTGGGGATGACCCCTTCGTGTTCCAACATGACTGTGCACCGTATGCGTCTCGGAATGCTGAAGCATCAAGAGTTCCTTTCACTGGAACTAAGGGGCGGAGTCCAACCCCTGAAAAACAACACCTGAATACAATGATTTGGAGGGGTGTCCCAAAACTTTTGGCAATATAGTGTATATCAGGCAGATGGCTTTACACATGTCCATTCTCACAGAGAGAGCAAAGGTAAATAAAATAAATAAATAAATGATACAGAATATCAGGTTATATGCAGTCAAAATATTTTGTAGGCCTTAACATAGCACAAGTGAACACAATTAGTTAACACTTCAATGACAGAATAGGGGTGGAGTCAGGACTAGATCACAAACAGAAGCACACGGTAATATAAGCGAAAGCACATGACGAAAGCGAAAGAGACGGAATTCATGAGAGAGGGCACTGATAGACAGAACAAGGAAAACCAGGGAACTAATAGAGGATGAGAAAATGAAGGACTAAAGACATGGTTTATCGCACTGGAAAACACGATGTGTGTCAAGAGGTGGAATTCATGAGAGTTTCCTGTAGAGTTTTTATACAGGATTGTATCTGTGCAAAGGAAAGTTTTAAAAATCACCTAAATAGCAAATAAATTCTTTCTGCAATGCTATACCGTTTTGTTCTTTTGATCAAACTGCACTGCTCCAACCTCTAAGAGCAGTGATTGTGAGTGTGTGGTGTTTATGTAGACGGAGTGCGTGGTCAAGACCCTCCTGAAGTCCCTCACGTCTGTGTGGCATTAAAAAGCAATCCATGGGGATATGAGTGAATGTGTTTGTGTGGTCTGGTTTATCTGTCTGGTGTAGAGTAAAGTGCTCAGAGAGGACTCCCTGCTGCTCGCTTGCTGCTGACGCTCGTACTCAGAGGCTTCTCGGATTTCCTGATCCAATACAAAATTTAGTTGCGACTGTGAGCGGAGGCGACTTTCGAAAATTTTTAATACAAATGAACTCAGAAGTTGAGCTTCAGCTGATAGCTGCTAGAACGGTCCTGCAGTAACTTGAGCTAACTTAAATTGCATTTGTTGCTACTCTCACTTTCTCAACATTTTGTAAAGGTGTGTGTAATTTTTTATTTTTTTTTATTTAACTTGAAATGCTCAGTAACTCTGGTTGTGTTTGAATTTACGTGCGAATGTCAGTCAGTCGTAAATGACCACGGTTCACGGCACAGCTGATTTATTTTTAGACATCAGTAAAAATCAATAAAAGGTATTGTTCACAGAGAGCTGGAACCAAGATCAATAAATAAATGTAAAAAAAAAAAAAAAAAAGATAATTAAACGGTGAAAGAAAACCATCATAGTTGTGCTCTAAATCTTCCAATAATGCAGCTCAGCCACTGCAGTGCATCAGCATTAATATAAAAATGGTTGCGAAAGTAACACAGAATTCTTAACTACACCGATCAGGCATAACATTATGACCTATTATTGTGTTGGTCCCCCTTTTGCTGCCAAAAAAGCCCTGACCCGTCATGCACTGTGTATTCTGACACCTCGGACCACACGGGCCAGCCTTCGCTCCCCTCGTGTATCGATGAGCCTTGGCCGCCCATGACCCTGTCACCGGGTCACCACTGTTCCTTCCTTGGACCACTTTTGATAGATACTGACCACTGCAGACTGGGAACACCCCACAAGAGCTGCAGTTTTGGAGATGCTCTGATCCAGTGGTCTAGCCATCACAATTTGGCCCTTCATCAAACTCGCTCAAATCCTCACGCTTGACCATTTTTCCTGCTTCTAACACATCAACTTTGAGGAGAAAATGTTCACTTGCTGCCTAATATATCCCACCCACTAACAGGTGCCATGATGAGGAGATAATTAGTGTTACTCACTTCACCTGTCACTGCTCAGAATATTATGCCTGATATGTGTATGTGTTTGAAATGAACATAAACAAGCAACTCGACAGTGAAATCTGGATTTAGGTTTGTAATAGCTTATCGACGGTTACATGATTTAAAGCCGAGTCTTTTACACAAACTCAGAAGCTCTTGCAGGACAGAAACCTTTCCTTCAAATGGAAGCAGAAAACTGATCTGAGCTCAGGTGAGATGACCTAGTTTATATCTCATTGGTTGTCTTACTTCTTCTGAGGATGTCAGCTTGTGTTTTGTTTTGTTTTATGGAATTGCATCAAACAGCTGAATTATGATCTTAAGCTAAAAAGCACAGAACACAAAGCAGCAGAAGTGACTAATCTCCTTAAAATAAAACTGAGACCAAACAGAATCTGTTCTTTCAGTTTCTGAGGAATACTTGTGTACCTTCTTAGTCATGAAATCTGTTTTAATCTCCAAACCACATCATGTCTTAACACAGCGGCATGAAATTGGTTTTCACGAGCATGTTCTTTATCATGACGTCGGACTGTTCAGTTCTTTTCTTTTCAGCTCTTTCTGCTAGCGAAAATGTTAACCAGAGGATTCTTTAATTAGCTCTTCCCTCTCTGACCTTGGCTTGTTCTCTCAGCCTCGAAACTGACACAAACCACAAGAGGTTTTTCTTTCCATCTCACAATGGCACACGGTGACAAATTGCCACTAATCGCTATCTGATAATTAACATTTCTTCAGATTTGGAAGCAGGGCCTGGCTCAGCAGAAAGGTCACAGCGAGCACTAGAAATGTGTAGTACCTGGTGCTTATATAGAGTTTAGCGTAGACTCACTGGTCTTGTAGGAACATCACACTAACACTTGATTCTTTGTGACCTGGGTTGGCTGGAAGCATTCCTTTACGATTCTGGTCCATGTTGACAGGATTGTGTCACATAACTACTGCAAATTTGTCAGCTGCTCATTGTGGCCATAAAGGTACCTCCAAGCAGCCCAAACTATTGTCACAAGGCAGGTTGGGTCCATGGAATAACTCCATGGACCATGAGCAGAATTCAGAATTCCTCAGATTTGGCCATGTTTTTTTCCAGATTTGGTGCATTTTAGACAACTGACCAATTGAGGCTTAGGAGCTTTGCTCAGGGGCCCAGCAGTGGCAGCTTGGCGGACCTGGACCTGTGAGCTACCACATCCCCAGTATCCACATGGACTTCTGCAGTCGCAGCATATCTGCTCATTGGATGTTTTTTTGCACCGTTCTGAAAGTATTCTGAAATACATTATGCCATCTATCACCAGCAACCATGCTATGGTCACTTTTGACGATGCCAATGTTGAGCTTTTTGGCATTTTTTTCCTGTTCTGTATTCTATATGTTTGTGAATGTCAACTAAACCTTTTGTTCCCACTGTCACGTGATTTGCTGACTGGTTAATTGAATGAACATGCAGATGAACAGGCATTCCTATTAAAATGGATGATGAGCATTTATATTTTAACCAGGGCTGAGTATTCTGTCTGCATAAGGTTACTGTTCTTTAGAGCTGCACTCGTAATTTAGCTGATTGAGGGCATTAAAGGCCATTAAGGAATCCTAGAAGAACTTAAATAGCCCTGTTGTTCAGTGGTTGGAACATTGTCTGCACAATTAGCTGTCCAAAACCAATTTACTTATATCCTGCTGGCATAACGAATGCAAGTGTTTCTCTTTTCTCTTTTTTAAGCATTGTTTGTTCGCTTGTATAATGAATAAAACCCTATAGTGAAACAGTGGAAGATGATGTTATATGTTATTTATTAGCACTTAGGAAATATTTGGGGCAGCATGGTGGTATAGCTTTGCCACCTCACAGCTTCAGGGTCCCATTGTTCGAGTCTGAGCTTGGGTTACAGTGTGGATGGAGTTTCACGTGCTCTTTTCATGCTTCTAAATCGCTTCTCCGGTTTCCTCCTGCTTCCCATAAACATGGCAGTAGGTGGACTTGCTATATTAAATTGCCCCTAGGTGTGAATGTATGTATGCCTGGTTCACTGTGATAGACTCGCCTCACATCCAGAGGTGTATTCACATTTCACTTTGTACCCAGAGTTTCTGGAATAGACTATGGACCAACCTTGACTTTGACCAGGATAAAATGATTGCGCTTATTGCAGATGACAGAAGATGAATGAATAGGAATTATTTCACAGATTGTGAGCTTAACTATAGACTCAGGCCACATTCCTTACATTCATTGCAATGCATTCATTACATCTGGCATGTGAACTGGAACTCAACACTAAATGTATGCCTGAGGTTTGTTTGCGGGTTGATCTTACAATTGTGAACGGATTTCAACTAAAGGATGATCAAATCCTGTTGGCCTACATTTTTCAAAAAAGCTGGGGAAAATGTGAGAAGCACTGCAGAACATAATTCAACACTAAAATATACATTTTGTTATTCCGATTTTGGAATTTAAACATAGTTTAAGTGTTAATTGCAAGGATGAAATGGTTTGATTAAATGGTATCGCTAAAGAGTTGGTCTTCAGTAACCTCATATTGATACACCGTCACATCTCGGGTTCGGATTCCAGGCAAGGAACAAACCCAGCCACCGCTGGTGCTGGTCTTGAGCCTGGATAACATGTTAGACTGGGTTGTGTTAGGAAAGGTATCAGATCAGATGATCAATACTTGCAGGTCACCAGTGTGTAAAAGCTATGGTACTGCCAGTAATAATAGACATATCTATAATTATTAACGGTAACATGCAGACTTTTTTCACACGGAATACTGAAGAATTTAAACTAGAATATATGAGAAACAATAAACAAGGCTCAGGAATGAACAAGATGAGTAGAAAGATACGGCATCACAGCAAGACCTTGAAACAGTGGGGTGTGAATAAACACTACAGACTGTACAAGGGCTTAATACAAAACACCTGAACACGATCAAGTAAACCTCCAATGGCAGGATGTGAACTCGAGTGAACTCAAAGCATAACAGGGGAATTCGTGACAATTTTGAATAACATGCTGCTTTATTGTTACCTATAGCGCAGCGGTCCTGAAGAAGCGACATTTCCTTCCAGTAATGGAGCAGAATGACAATAAAAACCTGCTTGACTTAACTAAAGTTCTCTTTAAGGCTTAGTATAAGTCTGGCTGTGTGTCTGTCGAGGAGATTAGAGGAATAGCTGGGCTGAAAGACCCTTCAATATCCAGTACTATACATAGCAAAGAGGGAGGAGGAATGCTTTATTCATAGTAATTTTAAGAAATACGGTGAGAAATACATTATTTCCACAATGGGACGAGGGCAAATAATGAGCCTCCGTGAGAGGTAGAGATCCTCTAAGAGCTCGAATTGAAGCACTGCGCGGTCTGCATTCTAATTTTATGGCACTTAGGAGTAAAGAGTGGGGGCCTCTCCAGCCACTCGTGCAGCCTGCTGGCAATGGAATATAATGTGTTTGGAGAGGTAGCCCATTATCCTGGCATTGGAGGGGGGAAGGAGCTGAAGTGGCCTATGAAACGGCCCTTTAGACAGGTGTGTGTGTGTGTGTGTGTGAGTGAGTGTGTGTGTGAGTGACACTTCGCAGTACTGGCTCTGTCTTCATTAGTAGCGCTCCTTGAAACAGGCTCTCTTGCTTAGCTGAGAGGACGAGAACCTGAGCAAACACCCACGAGGGCTCTCACTCTCATTACCCTATCATTTTCTTCTATTCCAATTTCGTCTGATTGTCCCTCCATTATTCACATTTTTTGATTAAAAATATGTTTTTCAGGTTAGTGATAAGGTTTTTTTTTTTTCTCTGAATAAATTTACTATAATTAAAGTCTCAAACTAATTAACCATTAATATTTTTTTCATACTTTTAGACCTCCTGGGGGTCCAGCTGCGTTGACGCTGCCCGGGTTCGATCCTCGGGCAGGGTGCTAACCCAGCCACTGAGGAGTTAACTCCCAGTGGCAGTCCCAAGTCTTGATAAAATGGGAGGGTTGCGTCAGGAAGGGCATCCGGTGTAAAATCCTTTGTCAAATCAAAACATACGGACCGAATGATGAGCTGTGGAGACCCCAAACAGGGAGCAGCCGAAAGAACAACAACGGTTTCTTCATACTTTTAGTGCAAGATTAAAACTCATTTTTTTAAGCAAGGTTGCCAGTAATCCTAGATCTGACTTCAGATAATAATAATTTCAAGTCAAAGGGTGGAACATTGATGTAGCAGATCCTGAGAGCTATCCAGCATCCAGGGTTTTGATCCAGGGTAAGTTTACATTTGGATTTCTCTTCAGGTTCAAAACATACCACAAGGTAGAATGGCTACTGTATAATTTCCCTTACCACACCACCCTTCACCTTGTGTGTCTTAAAAACGTTCTTGAATGACGAATAAAAGGAAGGAGAAGAAGAAGAAGAAGTAGAAGGAAAAAAACGCTGATGAACAGCTCTCTTGGGCTTGATGCTGTGATAATTTGTTAGTTTAATTCTGACATTTACAGCTAAAAGTTTCAGTTAGATCATTGAGAACATAAGCTACATCTGCACCTAGCATGTTTTCAGCTAAATGTCACCTGGATGTAACTCCCGAGCCTTCGCAGCAGTCTTTCTTTTAATCGCTATGCAGAAATGATCATGTAGGAAATGTATCAAATAGGATCATTTTAATAGGATATTCCAGGTTGTCATAGAAACTCTTTGTTTGTATCTTCTATTAAAGCTGCCTGGTATGCAGAAGGAAATGATGTATTTATTTACCATTGTGTGTGTATTATATAAAAAGAGATCAAGAGCTGGCAAATTATATACACGATAAACTCTACCTGAGTAAAGTCAAAGTGGGCGTGGCCAAACACCGTTTTTTCTCCATTTTCCTCCACAATTTGGTCACTTACCAATTCCCACCTACCAGCCAGCTCTATCCTATCATATGACTTGCACCCACCATAGCGGGTGAACCTTTTCCCTGAGAAATGACCTTGATTGGCTGGCATCCTGTGATTGACAGAAAGAATATTCTTTTTTTTCCCATGTCTTCTCAGTTATTCTGCCTTCTCTCACCATCTCATCTACCTATGGCTGTGACGTCACCTGGATACAAACTTGTGATCTCCTGACATTTGTTTTTATCATATATGAACCCTACATCTATGCCCCCTGGAAGACCAGAGGTAGAACTGTTAGTGTCAACACAGTGTGTGAATTCATTACAGTTCATCAACCTCAGCTACATCACTCGAGTTCATAATGGATCTCAACGAGAGATGTGCATGCGACTGGACAGTTTTTTTTTCCATCTATCTTGCACCTGTTTATTTTTTTTCAGTACGTGCCTGAGAAATTTGATGTATAGTCGGTTTCATTTCCCAAAATATCCACAATCTAGTAACTCAGAGGCATCCAATCTTATCCGCCGAGGGCCGTTGTGGGTTCAGGTTTTCATACCAATCGAGCAGGAGACATACCTGATTCCACCTGTTTAATCAGTTGGCTTTCAATAGACTCAGGTGTGGTTTCTGCATGGTTGGAATTAAAACCTGCATCCACACTGGCCCTTTCCAGATAAGATTGGACACCCTTGTAGTAACCTAATATTAACCACTATGCCCCTGACCAGGCAGCTGCTATGGATGAATGAATGAATGAACGAATGAATGAATGAATGCTGTAAATGCATAGCATACTAACAAACGTGGCTTAATTTTGTCCCTTGTGATTCATGCCCTAAAATAGAAAACAATAATTCTGTCCCTCTTTGTATCCATTTAGAACATAATATCTGCTTGTTATGAGTAATGTATTCATATTTGAATAATGGGTTATTATATAGAAATACAGAAGGTTTCATTCCAATCTGATAGGAAACCAGGGGCAGGGGCCAGGCATGAGGCAGTGGATGATCATCCAATGAGTAACCAGAACAAGGTACATGGCAATGAACTAGACCTGAAAGTTACTCCCCTTACATCGAGAAACGTACGTTACTCAAAAATTTAAAACATTCTATAAATATTGTGGTTATTTTGTCATGTGTTTGTTTCCTTCTTGCCCTAGTACCAGGTTTGATATGTTACCAAGTAAGAAACGTAACTGGCAGTTTTATTGTTTTTCATTTTAGAAACTCGTTACATCAAGAAGCCGAGCAATTAAAATCACCTTGATGCCCTTCTACCATTTACAAAGCTGTCAACCAGAGCCTGCCAATTTTGGCTCAGTGCCATTTTGTCTCTCGTCGTGAAGAAATTGAACTTTAAAAGACAAATATGGTGTAATGAGCCAAGAGAGAAAGAAATATCACAAGGGTGCCCTCATGCCTGTGTTACCTTCTGGCTCTCCCTTTTAGTTCTGCTGTCATAGTTAGACTCGCTGGAGTCCCTACATGCACTCTGATCACAATGTACACACTTAAAAACAAAAAACAAAAAAAGAAACACTGCATCATAAGAGAATATCTAATTCACCAAGTCTCTCTCACTGCTGAACCATATGTGTAGTCCGAAATGTGTCTGATGTGATGCCGGTGCCAGATCCTGACACTTTTAATGATCTCGCCCTCCAGACTTGCCTGATTCATCCCGATCCTCTGAATCTACTTGGAGTGTCTGAGTCATCTTCTGCTGCCAGTGATGGTCCCACATGGATACCATACAGTTTTGTACTTTAAAAAAGAGTTTATGCCCAAATCCAACCTTTATTTCAGTGGATAATCTAATCTAGATTTAGACTGTACATTTGTGCCTAAGATCTGCTGCTGGTAATCAGGCAAACTGTCATGTGCTTGTCTTCTGCCCATTTAGAACATCCTTCCAAATACAGTGGAACCTCAGCATACGAATTGAATTTGTTCTGGAGATGCGTCCTTAAGGCAAACAATTTGTATTGTATAACAAATTTTCCCATTAGAAAGATAATCCGTTCTAGCCACTCAAAAATATTACCAATAATACCAATACGAAGCGTATGCAAACTATATGCCAAGCATTCCATGTCAAGGGTCCTCCCAGGAAGTCGTGCCACCAAGCTTTGGCTAAAAATTGAACAGACCACCCATGCCACCGATCTGTCAACAAAAAAACACATAGCTTTTGAGCGCATGACGACGGTAACGTTGGTATCGTGGGTTGAGTCTTTCGAGAAGTCGTTTCGGTCGGCTTCGCTTGGCTTTCCACCGACGCAAACAAGTTCTGAGAGGCTCCCGGACACACGTGCAACTTAGCTGGCGTTCCGTTTGGTTTGTTCCTATGCCGAAAATGCTTTGTATGCCGATGCAAATTTCTTGCAAAATTTCAATTCTTAAAGCAAAAATTCGTAAGGGAGGGCATTCGTATGCCATGGTTCCACTGTATTACTTAACTTCACAGTATACAGATTGAGAAGAGAAGAATTTATGATCCTACTACACTATCCAGTGTTACCAAGTTTGAGTCTGGCCCCTCTGAAGGTTCCTTCTTCATGTCATTTCAGGAAGTTTTTCTCTGCCACTGTTGCCTCTGGATTGCTCATTACAGATAAAAATATACAGCTATGACAAATCTGCCAAAGCTTCAGAGTGGCTGGTTAAGCAAGCCAGAGCTGGATGACTATGCTAGAGAAAGTAGCATAACAGAATCGGGGAACCTGGAGGATATTAAGGAATACACTAGCCAGATGCAAGGCTTTGCAGACAGTCTTTTTTTTTTCCTTCAGCTCAGTTCATTCTTGCCTGAAGACTTGAGGAAAAGGTGAACTGCTCTATGGTTCCTCTGGAGATGTTCTACACTCCAGCTAGTCTTAACTCTGAATTACAGAAACCCCAGTGCGCTCCACCACAACGTACCTTCAGAATCTGGCAGAAAAATCCCCTTCACTTCCTTCATACATGAGGGAGTGGAGGACTTGACATATCTACTTTACCACCTATTTGTGGAATCAGAAATAGACATCTCCAGAAGGTTCTAATAATAGCGATCCATGTGTGGAGAAAAAGAAAAAGAAGAAGAAACAGAAAAACCTACCCAACTCTCTTTGGCTCAGTGCTGTGATCATTTGTTAGTTCACTTCTGACATTTTCAGCTAAAAGGGCTGTTTCAATTAGATCATTGAGAACACAACCTACATCTGCACCTAGCATGTTTTGCCAGAATCAATTAGCTAAATGCTGCCTTGATTTAATTTCTGAGCACTTGCAATCTTTCTTTTTTTCCCCGCTACAGTGAAGTGATTTCTATGAAATGTACCAGAAAGGTTAACCTGAGCAGAGCTATTTAACGTGTCCTAGAAACACTTGTATGATCTATAGAGGAGTTAAAGCATCATCCCCTTATTCACTGCTTACTGAATTACTGCTCTAGTGTTTTAAAGGCGTGACTCTGTTAGCATAGATCTGTTCCTCTGGTTCTTATCTGTAACTGCCAGTTGGCATCAACAGGGAACTCGCTATTATGGTCCATTTGTGATCGTCTAAAAAACAACCTTGCCCTCGTGTTTTTCCTAGTCGTCAGAGTTTAAAAGCCCGACTTCTACACTTCTACGCTACATCACTCCAAGTGAAGGCTCGACTTTCTCTGGTTCTGTTCCTTTGCTTCTTACTTTGTTCTCTACCTTGCTAAACCGTAGTCCATTTATTGTCAGCCGGCTGCAGTTCAGTGACAGCATGGCTCACGCTGTGGACTTTTGAGTCGTGCTCTGCACTGCCCGAGGTGGATTTTAGGGGATTAATTTTAATGGAGCCCCACGACAGAGCCTTCCTCAGTTTGCCATGAAGCTGACTGCTCAGCTTGATTATCACTTATTGATACTGAGAGCGAGAAGTCTCTACTTCATTCTTGCCTGAGCAGCCTCACTTTTCACCACTACCATCTTTCTCTCAGCAAACAAGAACTGTCAGGAATTCCTCTCCAACTTTTTGGTTCTTCAGTTCTTAAGAAATATGACATGGACTGGATGTCATCTGTGTAATAGCCAATTTTCTCAACTGCCATTTCCCACCCACCAGCCAGTTCTTACCAATCACTATGTAGGGAATATGAAGTCCAACACATACTTTGTCATAAGCTGACCCTAACCGTGTCCCTTTTCAAAGGGCTTTACATCAGCATGTCACATTCAGTGGAAGGGCAATCTGCCCTCTTCCGCATACATAATCCTATCAACAGCCATGATTAATTAGTGTAATTTTGATTGACAGGCGAGAGCATATATCATCTATAACTCGCAAATGGCTATCCTTGGCTCCTTGGCTTGGCATCCATACTCAAGATCTTTGGACAATCGAGCTAGCGCTTTTATGTTCTGCCACTCAGGAGCCTTGATAGTCAAGTTAGAACTTCCTCTGATGTCTGGTTTACTGTTTTGAACCCTTTCTTTATACTTTATCCCTAGTTATTTTTTCTGTATTGAAGCATGGGCATTATTTATCATCACTGCTTTTAGATGACAGCATAATGTAAATTAGTTAGCAAATCACTCAACATTAAAAAAGTTAGCCGAGAAGGAGAAGCTTTACCAGGCTTTTCTCAGGTTCTTCTGTATTGTCCTTTGTTTTTGTTAGGTCATTACTTCTATTTGGTCTTCATTTATAGCTCCTCCTTGAAATTAATAACTAAAGTCTGAAAAGAATTTGGATATGGACGAAATATATTTGGGATAACTATCAACAAGACTTGTTAAAGTATGTTGACTTGTAGGTATGTTGGTGGGAAATATTGTACTGAAAATACCGTCCAGTAGCTTAAGATTTGTTTCAAATAAACTAACATTTGACAGATTTTCTGCTAGATTATTTTTTTTCCTTACTGTTAGCAAGTTTGCACTGCCATGTCTTATTCATTTCAATGGAGAACGTTCTAGAAGCCATCAGAAAAGCCAACAGCGCGGCAAAATCTGCCTCAAAGTGTCCTTCATTCTAAGCTTCGGCACGCAGAACCCAGCTTTATGCATACAAATTTCTTTTTGGTTAATCAGAATGTAGAAGGATGGATGTTGTACGAGTCGAAAGAATTTGAATTCATTCTAAACATCATATGATGGAGCTTGTGCTGAGATTGATCAAACTGCTCAGCCAAAATGACAGCTGTCTACAATTTATTCTTACATTATTGTAGTATCCGTTATAGCATTAAATAGATGAATTTGTGAAGTGTGAGGAAAGTCAGAGATCAGTGATACTATACGCATACATCAGTGTTGGAGTGGAGACCTGGGGCAGCTGCATGCAGTGATAAAATTCGTAAGTGCTCTCTCCTCGATAGACCTCGATATAGATGTTATATCAAAAATTCTACCAGCGATCCTTTAGTTCTGTATTAATGTGCCAACAAGTCTAGAGCATTATGGCATAAATAAAACGTTGCATATGAAGGGATCATTAAGAGTACTTAACAGCTGACATGCACCCACTGTCTGGATTTTTTCCCCATTGTGTCTGACCACAATAACATCAATTATTGATGACAAATGATGTGTTTTGTAGTTAGTACTTACAACACTAGAGAAGGTTGATTAGAGCTCTGGTGACACAAATACCGTTAGTCGAAACTATTCAAGAGTGCAAGCAAGGCAGACGAAGCCGGTGGTGCCAGTACTTTTACCTTCACAGAAATGGAGAGCGAGCCAGACGAAGCCAATACTTTTGCTGCCAATACTTTTAGAAGACGAAGCGGAGATACCTCTCCATTTCTGCAAAGGCAAAAGTATTGGTTTGTCTTCTAAAAGTAGTGGCACCAAAAGTATTGGAACCCTTATAATATACATCCCTCACACTATTTTTGGCAAAATCTGATATTATATTTGTTGTAAAGTTGTTATTTTATATCCTGTGTAGTTATCAGACACACTAAATACGAAGCAATTTTGAATTCTGACGAATTTAAGGATGGAATATTTTTGGATTCGGGTTATTCAAAATTTAAAGACTAAACCAGTGACAATAAATAAATTCAAGGGTAAATAAGTGTAAACAAATGATCTGTTGCGGGATAAAACGGTGGTGCCAAGAGATCTGAGAAATCACCAACAAAAACCGCTGAAAATGTGTGCTGCTTTAGTCACATCGTCTGGTAGAAAACCAGTTTCTTTTTTGGCATCCACATCAGATTATTTTTTGTTACCAATTGTCAGTTTGTCCCACATCTTTTGTACTGTGCCATCAAAAAGACCTCGTGATATAATGCTTCACTCAACCCTAATGATTTCGTGTCAGTTGAGCCATTGAGAAATTTCAGATTTCAGCCTTCTCACTGAAAATCGGGTCCAGCAAGAAGGGAACCGGATTCGACACATCAAATTCCTTCAGCATCTCAGTAGAAAAAAAATCCCGACAAATGTGGAATTACATTTTGTTCCCGTAACGTCCATTACCGTACCATCTGAGGGAAAAAAGGTTGTTAAATTGATGCCTGGTCTTTGAAACTGTGAGGACTAGCTGTTGAGGATGTTTATCAGCAGGTTGAAAAGAAAAAAACGGATATTTTTCCTGGACTAGATTCAGAATGTAGCAGGTCAAATGTGTGAAACAGTTTTATGATTTTCTGTGTGATACTTTTTTTAGAATACATGGTCAATCTAGACCAAGGCCAGACTTTCCCAGCTAAGCACAGCTGTGGCTCCAATTAGCACATTTTTTCCAAAGCCTGAATAGTTTGCATAATTAGCATGCGCCATACATGCTCCATGTATTCATACAGCATGAATACAAATTGGGGATCAGTGAACACCGCTCAAAGGCCTTGCCCTTATCTAAACATGTTTAAAGCCTCAGTGAGAGTATTGACTGGCCAGTGCTTGATAGGTGTTCGCTCGATGTATGTAACAGTGCTGCTTTTTAGAGGCGCTTGTGCATTGATTCGCCACTAAATATCATATAATTGGCTCTTTAGTGTCTGAATAGTGCTGATTGAGTGTTTAAATAAACCCAGACATCTGTGTCCTAAGCAAGCACTTAAAGTATTACAAAGCTGGTTTTTTCCCCGCTCAGACAGCGTCGCGCTCGTCCCTGTGCTTTGTGCGACATTTTGCCTCGTGCCTGCTGTGAGATTTTTTGTTTTTACAAAAAAAATGTTCAAACCAAGGCTGATTCCAGAAGATCAGCATTTATAGATGAGGATCAAAATAAATCTTGCTTGATTAAACGTGGAAGTGAAAGTTGTTACTTTTAAATATATGTAAGTATGAAATGAAAATGGAAAACGAACGTGTTTAGCTGGCGAAATGATATTAAGCATGATGTTAAAACTGCCTGTTATCATTAGGAGGAAGTGGTGACTCAATTAAGACTTAAATGAGGTTCTGGGTTACTAGGTTCAAGCCCCAGCACTTCCAAGCTGCTTCTGCTGGGCTCTTGAGCAAGACCCTTAACCCTCTCTACTCCCTCTCTGCTGTATCATGGCTGACCCTGAACATTTTAACCTGGGATATGCTAAGAAAAGAAATCTCACTCTGCTGATGTATATATATATATATATATATATATATATATATATATATATATATATATATATATATGTGTGTGTGTGTGAGACGAATGAAGGCTTCTTCTTATTATGTATCTAAAACAATTACAAGCAACGACACCGTTTGGCCTGCTCATATGCCTGACTAACATTAACTAGTGTCCTAATGAATCAATCAGGTGTAAAATATCCTATAAACAACCTATATTTATTATTAGCTACAATCTGATCGGCTGTGTGGCTAATTACTACTTAACTCTACTGAACTCTACACTACACCACTATGTCTCTGTACTCATGTCTCACTAATAATTCACTGCCTGTACATTCTGCTACATCTTCACCTCATACTTATAAATGTATATAATTGTAAATTCATAGCTTACCCTAGTTTTGTAAACACACACAAACACACACACATATATATATATATATATATATATATATATATATATATATATATATATATATATATATATATATATATATATATATATATATGTGTGTGTGTGTCTGATCGGTGTGTGTGTATGTGTATATATATGTATGTATACATACACGCACATACACACACACACACACACACACACCGATCATTACATTATGACAGGTGAAGTGAATAACACTGATGATCTCATCATGGCACCTGTTAGTGGGTGGGATATATTAGACAGCAAGTGAACATTTTGTCCTCAAAGTTGATGTGTTAGAAGCAGGAAAAATGGGCAAGTGTAAGGATTTGAGCGAGTTTGACAAGAGCCATATTGTGATGGCTAGACCACTGGATCAGAGCGTCTCCAAAACTGCAGCTCTTGTGGGATGTTCCCGGTCTGCAGTGGTCAGTATCTATCGAAAGTGGTCCAAGGAAGGAACAGTGGTGAACCGGGGACAGGGTCATGGGCGGCCAAGACTCATTGATTCACATGGGGAGCGAAGGCTGGTCCGTGTGATCCGATCCAACAGACGAGCTACTGAAGAATTGCTGAAGAAGTTAATGCTGGTTGTATATACACCGACCAGACATAACATTATGACCACCTGGTCACCCTGACTGGTCTGCAGCTATACACGCAACAAACTGTGATGCACTTTGTATTCTAACACCTCTCTATCAGAACCAGCATTAACTTCTTCAGCAAATTGAGTAGCTCGTCTGTTGGATCCGACCACACAGACCACATATATATACTGTGTATTATCTCTGTTACTGTTATACATACAGTGTACACAAAGTACACATATTGCACAGATATATATATATATATATATATTCAATTTATGCATATAATTTACACATATTGTGCTGCAAATACAACTTGCACATAGTTTTTATGTGCAATTATGTGCGTAATACCTGCCATAGCCTTATTTATTGATGTACATTTATCTACATATTCATCTGCACTTGTTAATTTGCACAAATATGTACAATTTGCAAATTGTAAAAAAAATGTAAAAAAAAAAATAAATTACATGACATTTCGTTGTACCCATACTTTACAATGACATTAAAGTTGTTTCTATCTATCTATCTATCTATCTATCTATCTATCTATCTATCTATCTATCTATCTATCTATCTAGATAGATAGATAGATAGCTAGATAGATAGCTAATTAGGTGATTGATAATTGCTGCTAGTCTGATTAGGCATTAGCAAAGAAACCATTAACTTTGTTGATGTTAGAGAAAGTTATAGAAACTAGCCTCAGTATATAGGATTTTTCTGATTAGATGGAGGTCATGGCTTCATTTTATAGAGGTCTTTGCTACCTCAAGCAAGTTGAAATGTGTTATTGAGGAAGGGCACTCAGGCGCTCAGGTTCAACGCTACATTCTGGTAGCTTGTGCATATTCAAGTATAGTAATAAAGTATTTTCCATCTCTGATATTAACAATAGCGAGGAAGGGTTTCTGTGTACCGAGCCAATGACAAACGGTCTGATGAGAGTCCCTGGTGATGACTCACCACCAAGCCAGATGCAGAGTAGGAGGGTGTCGAAGAGGGCGGATGGCCATCTCTCTCTCTCTTTCTCTGTCTCTCTTTCTCTCTCTCTCATTCTATCTCTCTCTCTCTTTCTCGCTCTCATTCTCTCTCTCGTTCTCTCCCTCCCTCCCTCCCTCCCTCCCTCTCTCTCTCTCTCTCTCTCTCGCTCTGTCACTGTGCTCACGGTGGGTGATAATAAGATGGTGAGTCTCTATCTCCTCTCATCTCCCCCCTGCTGGCACTCCTCAGCCCGGGCTTGATCTGCAGTCATCAGGTTGTGTTCGTGTATACATGAGGTTGTTTCATGGTGTCTAAGGATCGCTAGAGTTCGTCTCTCTGACGTAAATAAAGCATTAGCCCTACGGGTTGTCACGTATCTTCGTCTCAAGGCCAAGACGTAGGCTTAATGTTTGGACAGTAGAGTTTGCCTTCGACCGCAAGTGTGAGGACTTGGGAATACATTCACTCTTGTGTTTTTTTTCACCTTTTATTGAGCAGATTTACAAAGAAAGCTTTGAAATGTTGTTAACCGGACTAGCAAACAAACTCAGATTAATCTTATTTTCCTATAGCAGCATGCCAGGTCTTTCTTTCTTTCTCTCTTTCGTTCTTTCTTTCTTTCTTTCTTTCTTTCTTTCTTTCTTTCTTTCTTTCTTTCTTTCTTTCTTTCTTTTGTTCTTTCGTTCATTTGTTCTTTCTTTCTTTCTTTCTTTCTTTCTTTCTTTCTTTCTTTCTTTCTTTCTTTCTTTCTTTCTTTCTTTCTTTCCTTTGTTCTTTCGTTCGTTCTTTCTTTCTTTCTTTTTTCTTTTGTTCTTTCTTTCGTTCGTTCTTTCTTTCTTTCTTTCTTTCTTTCTTTCTTTCTTTCTTTCTTTCCTTTGTTCTTTCATTCGTTCTTTCTTTTTTTCTTTTTTCTTTTGTTCTTTCTTTCTTTCTTTCTTTCTTTCTTTCCTTTGTTCTTTCGTTCTTTCTTTCTTTTTCTTTTTTCTTTTATTCTTTCTTTCTTTCTTTCTTTTGTTCTTTCGTTTGTTCTTTCTTTCTTTCTTTTTTCTTTTTTCTTTTGTTCTTTCTTTTTTTCTTTCTTTCTTTCTTTCTTTCTTTCTTTCTTTCTTTCTTTCTTTCTTTCTTTCTTTCCTTTGTTCTTTCGTTCTTTCTTTCTTTCTTTTTTCTTTTTTCTTTTATTCTTTCTTTCTTTCTTTCTTTCTTTCTTTTGTTCTTTCGTTTGTTCTTTCATTCTTTCTTTCTTTCTTTCTTTCTTTCTTTCTTTCTTTCTTTCTTTCTTTCTTTCTTTCTTTCTATGTGTACATTTCATCCCCTTCGCCGCAGACCTCAATAGCACTAAAACTACACTTGTTGGAAAAGAAGCTAAAGCTTAATAGTTAAAATACAGCCCAGTAGTTAATGCTAAATATGTTACAGAAACCTACCACTGAGCCACCAATGCCTCATGTTACAGAAATATACAAACTAATAATAATAACAACAAGCTCTAACAGCTTACTTATCCTCAGTGATATACTCTACATGGAATTTTTCCTGTGAATCTTTGAGCAGTAGGATTTTCTGACTGATGGTTAGATTAGGTGATGTTTAAGTAGCATAAAAGAGTGAAAAATACAGTATCAAAGGCTCCTGGGAATGTTTAGCAGAATAAAATATAACTGGAGGAATGAGCTGACAAACATTTATACAAAAGTACATTAAACATTCCTAAAATGTAGATCTACTTTACTTCCTAAACACCACTGTGAATATGATGTTATTGGCTATGGTGTGCCTCCTAGACCCAAAATATTAGACAACCTGCCTACATCATCACATTATACATCACCAACTGCAGGAATATTGATGTATAAACCAGACAGCAATGTAGTTTTTTTTTTGTTCTTCAATCTACAGAAGCATATAGTTCACACTGACAGACCTTTGTCTTCTGGCTCGGTTAAAGGAGAAGTTCACTTTCAGAACAAAAAGTTACAAATAATTGACTCACCCCCTTATCATCCAAGATGTTCCTGTCTTTCTTTCTTCAGTCGTAAAGAAATTAAGTTTTTTGAGGAAACCATTTCGGTGGTGCTTACGAGATCCGAACTTCTCAAATGCGGTTTAAATGCAGCTTTAAAGAGCTCTAAACGATCCCAGCTGAGGAGAAGGCTCTTATCTAGCCAAACCATCGGTCATTTTCTTAGAAAAATTAAAATTTTTTATACTTTTTAACCACAAAAGCTCATCTAGCACTAGCTCTGGGTTGCGTGTCCATGATGCTACGTACTACGTAATCACATCGAAAGGTCACACGTGACGTAGCCGGAACTACAGACCCAGTGTTGAGTAAGCGAACGTGCAAAGACCAAGGAAGTGCAAGTAAGTCAAACACTCTTCGGCACGCGTGACCTTTTGACGTGATTACGTAGTATGTAGTGTCACGGACGAGCATCCCAGAGCTAGCACTAGATGAGCTTTTGTGGATAAAAAGTATAACATTTTTTATTTTTCTAAGGAAATGGCAGATGGTTTCAATAGATAAGACTCTTCTTCCATTTAAACTGCACATTTAAACTCGGCGTCATTGAAGTCCACTATATGGAGAAAAATCCTGAAATGTTTTCCTCAAAAAACATCATTTCTTTACGACTGAAGAAAGAAAGACATGAACATCTTGGATGACGAAGGGGTGAGTCAATTATCTGTAGATTTTCGTTCTGGACGTGAACATCTCCTTTAATATCTCTAGCGTCCTTGTGAAGAAATTTCCGAGGTGAGAAACCACTTTACGCTCATTTTCTCTTCCTTCTCCATCCTCTTATCCAGGTGACTAACATACTCATCGTGAGCTGACTGGCTGCTGCTGCCGGGATGGACATGAAGGAGAAGCGGCAGCGCTCTCTGACCCGAGCCAGGTGCAGGAAAGAGCCTCACTACGCCACGTCCTCTACGGATGCAGACGAGCTTCACTTGAACCCACAGAAACGTTACAGCTCCAGCGAGACGATTAAAGCCTACGAGCAGGAAGCACGGATGCACTACGGGCCCGAACCTGTAGAATACGTCGGGCAAGGTGAAACACCACACACCTTCATCCCTTTCAGCCGTTTCTAATGTATTATTTTCCGCACTCGGTCTAGACATAAGGAAAAACATGCTGCCTTCACTCTGACTAAAAGAAACTCTAAAACAAATGGCATCTTGATTAGATTTGATCTCTGCGTAATCCATTAATGCTGGTTTATGAATGCAGAAGTAATTGGATTTTCAGGCACGATGAAATTTTCATTTGCAGCCATTGAGAAAATCTGTTTTGATAACTTTATAGCTTTAAGTAAGCAATCGTAACCGTCGTCTCCGATCACCAGACGCGGACGAAAGACATGGTGAGAGAATGCCTCGGGAGGAAGATGCACGTGAGACAGTTTTAATCAGCGGTAATGCGGCTCGTTTTTAGAACTAAACAGCAGCGTTTATCCTGAATCAGATTGCCATCCACTTTTTCCCCGTATTCCCATCATTCCCTTTTCGTGCTTTTTTTTTCCCTCGTGAAAAATTTGACGCTCGTCACTTTTTCACTATAATTGTACAGCACAGGGTTCACTCATTATACCTCATTGAAGAAGTTGCTTTCGGCTGCTCCCTGTTCGGGGTCACCACAGCGGACCAACTGGTCCGCACAACAACTTGGCAAACGTTTTACGCCGGGTGCCCTTCCTGACGCAACCCTCCCATTTTTTCTGGGCTTGTATCCAGTGGCTGGGGATCGAGCCCGGGCCGTCAGCATGCTAAGCGAGAAACCTACCACTGAGCCACCAATGCCCCTACTTATTATACCTCATTATACCTCATTCTGTTAGCTGGTGACGTTAGATTGACAGGGCACAACTTCTGTTTTTGCCGAGTTCACACTGCACGATTTTAGCGCTGATTTTCAGTCGCCGACTAGCTTTGCAAAGTCGCCGACAAATGCCCGAAATCGGAGGCAAATCGGAGCTCGTGCACACGACTGACTCGTGATCGCGCAGTGTGAATTACCAAAGACGCGATCTGAGCGAGTCGCTGATGATATCTGGACCTGTGGGCGACTCACAATCCTGCAGTGTGAAAGGAGTTCGGACTGAAAAATACATCGACGATGACCTACAGCCAACGAGAGAACGAGATACAGGGCAGCGGGCAGTTTGGGGAGGAGTTATAGACCACAATATCAGCAAACATGGCTTCGGTTGGAGAACAGTATTGTAGTTTAATAGAGTTGACAGGTTTTAACAGAAAAAAATGTCTTAAATATAGTTATATCAGAATAAATAAGCTTTACAAACAGTGTCCCTGAGGAAGAGACAGGAGTCAGAGCTAGAGGTAGCAGAGCTGAAGATGTTGAGGTTCTCTTTGGGAGTGACAAGATTGGACAGGATTAGGAACGAGTACATCAGAGGGACAGCTCATGTTGGACGTTTGGGGGACAAAGTTAGGGAGGCCAGATTAAGATGGTTTGGACATGTTCAGAGGAGGGAGAGTGAGTATATTGGTAGGAGAATGTTGGACATGGAGCTGCCAGGCAGGAGGCAAAGAGGAAGGCCAAAGAGGAGGTATATGGATGGAATAAATGAGGATATGAAGCTAGTGGGTGCAAGTGTTGAGGATGCAGAAGATAGGGATAGGTGGAGAGAGATGATTTGCTGTGGCGACCCCTGAAGGGAAAAGCCGAAAGAAGAAGAAGAAGAAGAAGAATGACATTGAACAGAAATGAAGCAGAAACATTTGCTTGACCAGTTGCATCAGCAGCAGCACATTGCAAAATTATTCATTCGTTCAATTATGCAGAATCCTTGTTCCGCACAGACCATTCGGATCGCGATCTTTTTGCGGGGTTCCATTTCCAGTCTCGCGCGAGAACTCTGAACTCACGTGTGATCTTGCGTTATTTCTTTAGCATTTCTCGTGTATGTTCGTTCACGAAACACAGTTCACGGACCAGACAGAGTTGTTGGCGATTCTTCCTATTGTGAAAGCATGCAGTGTGTAACCCCCTGTCGCCGATCCATCGTGCAGTGTGAACACTCCCCCAAATGGGCGTGAAAACGGCGGGGATCCGACGACTTCGTGAATCGTGAAGTGTGAAGTCGGCATTTCTTAAGATTTCTTTAATTGAATATACGGTTGTCAAGGCGACGTGATGCACGGGTGGGGTTTCCCTCGTTCTCGTCATGATGACACCGGGTTTCTTTGGGATCTCTGGTGTTCTTCTGCCTCCCAGAAATATCCCAGCTGCCTCTATGGTGAAGTTGTGTGTGCATGCTGTGTGATGGACTGGTGTCCAATCCAGACTGTAGCTCTGACTTCCCAGTGTTCCCAGGATAGACTCCACAACTGGGATTAAGCAGTTAATGAAGATAAATGAATGAATGAATGAATGTGTAACAATGGGAACTGTGGCTTTGACTAAAGCAATAAGTCACTCAAAGTCATAGGTACAATGATTTTATGTGTGTGTGTGTGTGTGTGTGTGTGTGTTTCTGTGTATTTTTGAGTCTGTGTGTGTGTTTGTATGTCTGTGTCTTTGTGTTTCTAAGTGTGTATGTTTTTCTGTGTGTGTGTGTTTCTGTGTGTGAGACTGTGTGTCTGTGTGACTGTTTCTATGTGTGCATGCTCCTCTTTGTGTGTGTGTGTGTGTGTGTGTGTGTGTGTGTGTGTGTGTGTGTTCCTATGTGTGTGTGTGTGTTTTTCTGTGTGCGTGTTAGTATGTCTATATGTCTTTGTGTTTCTAAGTGTGTATGTTTTTCTATGTGTGTGTGTGTGTTTGTGTGTCTGTGTGACTGTGTCTATGTGTGCATGTTCTTCTTTGTGTGTGTGTTTTTTTGTGTGTTTGTGTGTGTGTTTGTGTGTGTGTGAATGTGTGTGTGTGAATGTGTGTGTGTTTGTATGTCTATGTGTCTATGTGTTTTTAAGTATGTATGTTTTTCTGTATGTGTGTGTGTGTGTGTGTGTATGTTTTTCTTTGTGTGTATGTTTGTGTTTTCTATGTGTCTGTGTTTTTCTGTGTGTGTGTTTGTGTGTCTGTTTCTTTGTGCTTCTGTGTGTACGTTTTTCTGTGGTTATGTGTCTGTCTATGTGTGTGTGTGCCTGTGTGTGTATGTGACTGTGTTTCTGTGTGCATGTTTTTCTCTGTGTGCGTGTGTGAATGTGTGTGTGTATGTCTGTCTGTTTATATGTGTATGTGTCTGTTGTTCACAGGATTTGTTTAGTACCCAATGTAGTTACAAAACAGTAAGCTTCGGTTGCTAAGCGAACATTCCATGGACAAAACAATGGCTTATACTCTTACTTATGTGTATATATATATATATATATATCCTGTAAGCTTCTGTAATTTTCTCTGTGATGAATCATCCTCTCCGACATGTAGCAAGAACCAGCGCTCAGAACCAGCCAGTGAGAATCCTAGAGAAAAGTCTTCAGCTGTCATGCGCAGCAGATCCCTGAATCCGCTTGATCTTCCACCTGTTTGTGTGGGTGCGGTAGGAAAAACAAGCACAACATGAGTCCTGGTGGCTCGCGGCACAAAAATAATTAGCTTCTCTATGCGGACTTTTCCGAGCGGAAATGCTGGAAATGCTGTCGACATTTCCACACGTCATTAGTCATTTTTCTTAAAGCGCAGATACAGTATCACGAATGAGAAAGCAGGATTTGGGGATTAAGCAACACACACAATTCAGTTGTTGTAATGCATTTCGAATATGGCACAGCCAATCAGAAAAAAACAATAAAAGCAATTTACAACAGATTAATATAAAATAGGCAGCTTATAGAGCAACTACAGCCACTGTGTTTAGTAGAATGTGTGTGTGTGTGTGTGTGTGTGTGTGTGTGTGTTTGTGAGATGTGAGTCTTTCTGTGGTCAGTGTACACAGCAGGGCCACCCAGAGTCCCCGCCGATGGTGTTAAGTGGCCTGAGCAATTCTCGAGGAACATCGGCTTGCCTATTGCAGGGGGTTTTGGCTTAAGAGGCTTAGAAGGTCCTCACGTGCTGACGGGCTCAGGACACACCTGTGGTGTGGGGTTAAAATACAGGTGGTGTGGGGGAGGGAGTGGAGGTAAGGTGAGTCAAGGGTAGGTGGAATGTGACCAGTTAGTCTAATGAGGGAGATGTGAGGGATATTGTTAGGTATATATCTATGAGAGCTAGAGATATGAAATATTATGTATTGAAATTCATTTGGTTTGTACGAAAGTTTCTCGGTTGAACAATAGTCAAAAAGTAAGGGCATTTGTGACATCATAGGAGCCGGTGAGCTCATGTATGCGGAAGAGGGTAGAAAGCGCATCCTATAAGGTAGTCATATGTCCCTATGTGCGTCATCGGGCATCGAGGCAGGATACACCCTTGACAGAGTGCCAACCCATCACAGGGCACACACACACTCTCATTCACATGCTACAGACAATTTAGAGATGCCAATCAACCTACAATGCATATCTTTGGACCAGGGGAGGAAACCAGAGAACTCGGTGGAAACCCCCGAGGCACGGGGAGAACATGCAAACTCCACACACACGGCGGAGGCAGGAATTGAGCCCCCAAACCTGGAGGTGTGAGGCAAACGTGCTAACCACCAAGCCACCGTGCCCCCCTTGTCCTGTGACCCAACAATTGAATTTTAAACCAAAAAAAGCTGCTTCCTCTCCTTCAGGAACACCAACCAGATGTGGGCGTGTCCAGCGACATGAAAACATTGCACTTTATTCAACTATGCAGCGACTTGCAAAGTGCATTAACCAAAGACAGTAGAGGTCATGTGACCCCGGGCAAATAGACACACACATGATATGATGGTGGATTTTATACACACCAAACACCACATCTCCATCCAGAATGTTTCATTTTAGCGGCAAGAAAATCGATTTTGAATGCTAGCTCAAATGCGTCACCCACTGATGACCGTTACTACGTTACTACGGCAAATGGTAGTAGGAACGCCTCCTGGTGACTTCATGGTACAGCGACTGGCGGCTTGCAGGGGTAAATCCGCTGTATGTGTGAACCTAGAGTCAGCCTTTACTTTGCCCAGTCGCTAGCTTTCATATGATAGAGGAGAGCTGGCTTGGGAGTGGGCGGGAACTGGTGGCTGGTTGGAGCTGGTGGTGAGGATTAGTTTGGTTTCTGGATGTGTTGTCACTTTAATTATAGCCAACAAGAGATATGGAGATGTTAGACGAGCTGGGAGCTCATTAGCTATTGTTTTTATCAGTAGGTTCAAATAAAGTCTAAACAATCCTGACAGTTGGAATGACATGTTATTACCCAAGCATGTGATGATACCAGTGTGTCTGGATCGTCGCCTCCGGCGCAGTGATGGCGAATCAGCTCCGGTTAATGAAGTAATTGGTGTTTTTGGAGAAGGAAGGATGTTGTTGGATGAGAAATAGATTATAAGCATATAAACACATAGACATTCTACTTTGTGCTTGTTGTATACGAATGCAGTTGATGTTTGTGTTTTGACATAAAGCTGTGGGTAAGGGTTTGATTCAAATGCCAAGTAGGAAGTGGGAGAGTGCGCATCCCTGCCTGGTATCTCCACGCAATGTGACACGTGCGGAATAAAACATGACAGGAGATGCTGTTACAGTATAATAATCAACCGTGGCATGGTGTGATGCGTCGTCAAAGCTGATTATTTTCCTAGAACAGCGTTTCCTTTTCAACTTTTTGGGGTTTTTTTTAAATATTGTGAGACAAGTTCCTGTTATCTCTGCCTATTGTAGCATCTATAAAGAGTTGTTCCTTCATCTGCATCTCTTACGTTCTTGAAAGATCTTCATACTGCTACAAAGCACTGACATTAGAGACTCCTTCCAGAAACATCTTCAAGAAAGCATGACCGTATCAGCGATTACATCCATCTTTCACGGTAAAGGTCCCTGTGTGGGAGCTGCTAATGTATTAGAACAAAAAGACTCACATTAATATAAATTCAGCTAACATTAATTTTAAAAAATGGAGTTTGCTCCTGTTTTGTCGTGTCCATGTTCAGCATCGAATGTCTTTATCATGTCTCACTCCACAGTGGTGGTTAATATGAAGCCCATACAAAAGTAGACCCTCAGGACTTTAAGAATTTGTAGTGTTTTGTAAGTATTTCTGTTTTTATCTAGCCTACTAGAGCGATATATTCATAGGACAGTTCCCTAAAAGGAAAAAACGGTTATTTTTTTCCCACACAAACGTTTCTATCTTCAAAGTAAATGTTGATATAAAACCAATTTCTGCTCTCTGAGATGCTTCAGGCCCTTTTTCATCTAAAAAGCAGCTCAAATTTGATCTTCAACCACTACAATTCTGGGTAAGGTTATCCGACAGACGGAAAAACGCACGTCTAAAACACATTAAATGAGTCCTGACTCATTTTATATCAGAATCACAGCCAGAACATCATTCATTCCTTTATACTGATTAAAAATGTCCCATAAGTCCATTGAGCTCCACTGTACTGGTAAAAAGGTTAATAAAAACTCACTGGCCGTTCAACACTTTCCGAGCAATCAAACGCAAGAATTCAGCAGCAAAGGGGGTTGAGTTAGTGATATTACCGTCTTCAGTGATTGAGACTACATGTGAACTATAGACACCTAATCCGTTTAATAAACACACACAAAAAAACGTTCTCAGACGTGTGACTTTCACCGAGATGAGTAATGCGTTCGGTTAAATAGACGGTATGTGCCACTGGATGACTGCGTGCTTTTAATGAAGCCCTTTCAGATCAGGATGAGTTATGGATCGGACGACTTTTCATCCTGGCAGCCGGCACCCGAAATAATTTTTGTGTCAGTGGTAATGAGTGATACGAAGCAGGAGCTGGAGGATAGCTGGAATATCTTTTGGGTTTGATGTGAATAAGTAAACTCACGGCAGTATTTCTATCTGTTCGGAGACTTTTCTTTCTTTTTTTTTGTTTTGCTGGTAATCTATTTATGACCGGTTCTAGGAAGAAAGACGCAGGTGGAATTGAGAAGGGGAAGCGCCAGGTCTTGGGGATTTATTATCATGTATTAATCATTACAGTCGCATCGCTATATCAGTGTTGTTAATAAAGGTGTCGGTGTCTTCCAGGTTGTGTTCTGGTGTGTGTGTGTGTGTGTGTGTGTGTGTGTCTGTGATTTGACGGAAAAGTTGCTATTTCCTTTTCTCCTTCGGGGTCTGTTGTGTTTTCTGCTGAGAACCAGGTTTGCTATTTCTTAAGCAGACGCGATAGTCGTTTTAATATAGTCAGGTTCTCTAGTAAGAATTGACTTTTTTTTCCTCGTGAGGTTTTAATTTAATTGGACTTGTACGAGGAAAGACCCAAAGGTAGAGTAGTATATTCGTACAGTCTGGTGAGTCAGTCTTTCGAGCGGCGTCATATGTTTTGTGTTATCTTTGCACGTGAATTTGGCGATTTTATTTGTTCTTCAATCTTTGTGGCAAAAATTGGAAAGGTCTACTGGAAGACATCACACACACAGACACACACACACACACACACACACAGGTGTTGGACTATTGAGAGGAAGGTTGTGAGTTTGATTCCCAGGTCCACCAAACCACCACTGCTGGGCCCCTGAGCAAGGCCCTTAACCCTCAATCGCTCTGGATAAGGGCGTCTGCCAAATGACAGAAATGTAAATGTTGTGAACGTGTTTCCCTTTCTGTCTCATTTTTAATTTCAAGACCAAAAAAGTCTCAAAGGGCCAAGATCTGGCAAATGTACTATATGTGAAGCTTCTCTAGACTGCTGTGTCCTGGCAAGTCTCCAAAACTCAAAAAAAAAATAAAAAATCACAGCAGGTCAATCAAGACATCAGAAAAAATGACCAGAGTAGTGATGCTCCCAGAACTGAGCCTTGTATCACTTCACTACCTCTTGTAGCAATGCAATACAATCGAAGAAGAAGTTTTTAACCAGAAACTATCTGCTTCACATCCCCCGTATTCCCCACATCTCTCTTGTCTTGTCTTCATACATAAACCAGACTTTAGGTCACAGCTCCAGCATCCCCGGTTCAATCTTGAGCAGGAGTTACTGTCTCTGTCGCACTTCACGTATTCCCCTAGTGTCTTTGTTGGGAATAGCTATGCTAAATTTCCCCTAGAGTCTGTGCACGGCTTTCGTTTGACGCTTAGATTTTGGCCGGAGTTATTAAGCGGTTACTGAAGATGAATAGATGAAGTAGAACATTACAGTATGTCCCACAATTCCCAAATGCAGCGCATTCACATTAGATCCCATTGAGTGACAGACGCTGTTTATCTCTTTTAGTATAAATGTGAGATTTTTGTTGTTTTTGAGTAGTTTGATACTAAAGCACCAACTGATATTTGGTTTATTGCTGTTGAGTTACGTTTCAGATTCTGCTAACAATGAGGTTATTACTGTGTGTGTGCGTGTGTGTGTGTGTGAGAGAGAGAGAGAGAGTTAGAGAGAGAGAGAGAGAGAGAGAGAGAGAGAGAGAGATAGAGATTCAGTAATTGTGCTGCTGATTAGGAAGCCGTAAATAGGTGAGTATGAGTGATACACTGCTGAGAAAAATAACAGCTCTTTTTCAGTTTGCCGTTTTAATCACCAATTATCTCTAAAAACCAGTAGCACTCGTGTCCCTTTTACTGCTGCACTTTGTCCTTCTTTTTTTTTCAGTCCGGAATCATGACACTGTCCTTTTGACCCATTATGTTGTGTCCAGTGCTGTTGTAAGTTCAACACACACTGTTACCATAAGAATAATGTATCGTATTCCCTTCTAACAGCATATCATTTGCCAGAACCAAGGTCAGTAATAGGCATTAGAGGACATTAAAAATACAATTGTGGTTCTGCATGACAGACCTTTCAGTTATACGGTTGTATCTGGGATTGTTAAATGTTTCGACATTCCAGCTAGCAAAGCAGATACAGATGTGGACTTTCATCGTTGGCTAATAGTAAATACTGTCAATGTTACCTGATCTCAAAACCTAATTAATTGTGTAAATAATTGCAAAGCCAGTGACTAATGTAGCTGTTCCAGTTACCATAGCAACAAGCACCATGTTTGCTTGTTTGTTTGTTCTTGTCATGTCTTCACGTTGTCCTGTCATTAGCTTGTTATCTGACTGTGTCCACCTGTTCTGTGTTAGTTGCTGATTACTCAACTGTACACACCTTGTTTTTTCGCAGGTTTTGACCCTCAAACATTTCCTTTTTTTGCATGTTGCTGTTTTCCTGTCTGTCGAGCCACACCGTGGACTACATTTCCGATTTCTGTTGGATTTGCCCTAATATATAAAATAGGTCATGACTAATCAACCTGCTCTTTAGATATATTTAGAACATCTACAGCTAGTCAGTTTTTTTCTGTTGGAGCGAAAATAGAACGTAGATATTGATTGGACAGTGTTGTGGTCCTTCACTGTTCATCCTGCATGATGATTGAATCTGCATCTGCATGATGATCCTGCATGATGAGAGAATCCTATAACACCAGGTTCGACTGAGTTTAACCCCCAGTGATGTTTTTTGTGGATAGTTTATGTATTTTTCACCAAAATATTTCCAGGAGTACAAGGTTTATAATACTGAGATAACCAGAAATCAGATCAAAAATCAGATCAAATCATATCTAATTAGACCAGGATCAATCTAAGCTGAACCAATAACAACTTCTTGGCATGTGCCCAGTCCCAGTTAATTGATTATTGGTGTAAATGGAGGCATACGCAGGCTTAGTGTCTTGTTAAGGCTTAATTGGTGGAATGACTCAGTAATGAATGTCATTCGATGTCTCTGGTCAGAGCTCACAGGGTTAATTACCTCAGTCATGTGGTGGTTATTTATTCACTACCTGTATGACCGTCGTTACATCATTGTTGAGCGCTAGAGTGACAATCATGTCTTAACCGTCCAGCGCTGTTAGGGAACCAGGTGTAGTAGCTTTGGTTTAATATACACTCTCTGGTCACTTTATTAGGAAAACCTGTACACCCGGTGATTATCCAGTCACGTGATGTGTTTTTCTTTTTCTCGTCATGTCTCCACCCCCACCCTGTCCTGTCATTGGCTTGTTATTTGACTCTGTTCACCTGTTTTGTGTCGATAACTTGCCTTTGTGTGGACCTTTATAGTGTATATTTGGGGATTTTCTTGTTTCCTGTTCCAGGATTTTCTTGGTTTTGAACCCTTGATCGTTACTTTTTTTTGGATATTTCTGTGTTCAGATTAAGATAATAACATAAAATCCCAGTGACTTTGCCATTTGTCGGTTCCAACCAGGCTTTTTTGCAGTATTTCAGCAACTTCTGATCTGAAACTGTACAGTTGAACATAATCCATTCTTTTTTTCTAATCTGGATCTATCCAGTTGTCCAGTTATTCCCAGTCTAAGCTTCCTCGTATTCTGACTCACTTTTTACCTTACTTTCATTCTGGCAGACGCCCTTTATCCAGAGCGACTTACATTTTATCTCATCTCACTTTCACATGTCTCATTATCTGAGCAATTGAGGGTTAAGGGCCTTGCTCAGGGGCCCAGCAGTGGCATCTTGGTGGACCTGGGATTTGAACTCGCAAGTTTCCAATCAGTCATCCAACGCCTTAACCACTAAGCTACTACATCGCCACACTCTTCATTCACAAATCAGTCGTAGTCTGGAAAGTTATGTGACCTTATAGACCCTCATGCATTTCAGATGCATTCCCTTGACATATACACTAGCTCTGATCAAACACAACAGAACGTAACAGCCAGAGATGAAACATGAGCATCAGCTACCTGAGCCTACATCCCGTTACAGAAAATCTCCATCTCCCTTAAGCGAGCGGCGACCTCGTCCTCGCTCCTCTCCCAGTGCAGCTGCTGTAAAATAGAGCAGCTAGCAGAGCTTGTACTCGAGTCGCACTCACTTTCCACACCGACTACTCCTCTCTGGGGTGGATGAGTTTTAGGGGCCAGAGATACAAATAGAAAGATAAAATGAGATGTGAAGGAATGAGACACTGTATCAGAACTGCTAAGCATTGCATTTGTTTCCTAAGGTCTGTATGTTAAGTTTTTTCTGACCATTAATCCAAATTAGAGTGAAATGAATACGTTCACAGTGAGAAGAATTAAGTTGGAGTTAAAGAGCCCAGGGACTTAAAGGGTACTGTCTGGTTCTTTGGTCAGAAATGCACCTTTGTATAGGCGGGAGAAGAGAAGGAGCATCGAAGGCAGGATTTGTCCAATGTTTTTAGAGTGAAAAAAGGGATTTTCGGAATATTTCAGCTAATTCACAAACTTTGTTCAGAGTGAAAATGTGTTACTCGCTTACAGAACATCACAGAAAGTAATGGGATAAAACAATGCACAGCTTAAAATCATCACGCAGATCACATTTCATTGCACTGCACAGGTGTAGACACTCACTCATTAACCTCGAGATCCAGCAAATCCTCTAAGAATATGAGAATGAGAAATCAACCAAGATGAGTAGACTTTGATATTAATACATAGTAGTCTAGCATGCGTGTGGGAAATTTGGGGATTTTCCGGGTTCCTTCCAGCTCCCAAAACCATGGTATGAGTGCATATGGGTATTGTGCAGGGGCCTGGCATCTGATCTAGGGTGTATTCCTAAGTAATCAGTGATCCTAGGATAGACTCCGGATCGAGTTGTAATTACAGATGAGTGAATCAAGGGGGGGCACAGTGGCTTAGTGGTTAGCACGTTTGCCTCACACCTCCAGGGTTGGCGGTTCGATTCCCGCCTCCGCCATGTGTGTGTGGAGTTTGCATGTTCTCCCCGTGCCTCAGGGGTTTCCTCCGGGTACTCCGGTTTCCTCCCCCAGTCCAAAGACATGCCTTGTAGGTTGATTGGCATCTCTAAATTGTCCATAGTGTGTGTTTTAGTGGGGTGTGTGTGTGTGTGTGTGTGTGTGTGCGCCCTGAGATGGGTTGGCACTCCGTCCAGGGTGTATCCTGCCTTGTTGCCCAATGACGCCTGAGATAGGCACAGGCTCCCCGTGCCCCGGGAGAATAGTTCGGATAAGCGGTAGACAATGAATGAATGAATCGATACACTCTAGGAATACAGTTTAATCGGGGAAGAATCAGGTTCTCATGATAGTGGACTGTACTATCAGAACCGGTGTTAGGGGTTTTGTTTCTGACTGAATAAATGTGGCATACACAAAAAAAAAGAACCCGGTAAAAACCCGTTCTTGGCTAAAGAAGAATCCTCCACCATCCCGCACTCGATATCCAGTCACGTTTCCTATTATCCCTGACAGAGGAACAGCGAGCCGTGTTGGCAGCCCCGGGCTTGCGGGCCGTGCCGGCTGCAGCAGGGCTTCTGCATCAGGGGGGGGCCATATGGTTAGGGAGGTGAGAAGGTCCTTGAATGCTCAAAAAAGTCCTGTGTGGAAGTGAAGTGCTTCTCCGGCACCCCAAAAGCACTCCCTGTTCCTCCCTTTAGGGCATGTTATGGCTCCACAACATCTGCTGTCACACCCCTTACTTCTGAATATCTAAGGCTGCATTTAAACACCCAAACAGCGGCTCGTCTGACCGAAACCGAGAGGAGGAAAAAATAGTAAAGCACGAGAAGAGGAGGTGAAAAAAAAAAGGAAAAGAAAAGCTGACTTCTAAATTTGTATCTGTTCAACAAGACTGTCATTTAAATACATCGAACTTAACCCTAGATAGGATTTCATTTAAAAAATGATGGCTGTCGGCTCTCAGGGGTTAAGCATGGGGGGACGTCGATGGAACTCATTCACGCTCGAACTCTTTAACTCGCTAGGAAAATGAAATTATGCATTAATGTTACTCTTTTATTCCCTCCTACACGCCGCTATTATGTGAATGGATTAGAATATGGCTTGCAATTAAAGATAAATTTCCCGTTTGTAGATAAGGCCATTTGGCCAACGCTTCAGAGAGGTGTGTGTTTTGTGTGTGTGTGTGTGTGTGTGTGTGTATGTGTGTGTGTGTTACAGAGGATGCAGAGGAAAATGAATGAGTTGTAGACATGAGCAGGCAGAGAACAGCATGAGGAATGTGAGATTATGCGCTGAGCAAACACCGAGCCCTGAGCAGAGAAAGAGCTGTGCTGGGTTTCTGTGCCTCTGTTCAGTGTTGATGTCAGGCAGCCGGTGTTTGTGATTTTTCTCTTCACACCCCAGTTAACCTTGACTTGTGGACTGAGGCTTTGATTGCACCCAGTGGTGTAGTGTTTGTGCTCTGTGCAGGGGCATATGGGTAATTTAATAAATGGCACCACCTTCTGTTCCGTTCAGTTCTTCTCTTCTCTTCTCTTCTCTTCTCTTCTCTTCTCTTCTCTTCTCTTCTCTTCTTTTCTCTTCTCTTCTCTTTTTTCTTTTCTTTTCTTTGCTCTTCTCTTAATCTTTTTTTATATATTTTCAGTTCTGCTTCTCTTCTCTTCTCTTCTCTTCTTTTTTTCTTCCTTTTTTTCCTTCTCTTCTCTTCTTTTCCCTCTTTTTCTTTTTCTCTTCTCTTCTCTCCTCTTCTTTTCCCTCTTCTCTTCTCTTTTCTTCCTTTTTTCCTTCCCTTTTCCCTCTTCTCTTTTTCTTCTTTTTCTCTTCTCTTTTTCTTCCTTTCTTTTTCTCTTCTCTTTTCTTCCTTTTCTTCTCTTCTCTTCTCTTCCTTCTTTCTCTTCTCTTCTCTTCTCTTCTCTTCTCTTCTCTTCTTTTCCCTTTTTCTCTTCTTTCTCTTCTCTTTTTTTCCCTTTTTCTCTTCCCTTCTCTTCTCTTCTTTTCCCTCTTCTCTTCTCTTCTCTTCTTTTCCCTCTTCTCTTCTTTTCTCTTTTTTTCCCTTTTTCTCTTCCCTTCTCTTCTCTTTTTCTCTTCTCTTCTTTTCCCTTTTCTCTTCTCTTCTCTTCTCTTTCTCTTCTCTTCTCTTCTCTTCTCTTCTCTTCTCTTCTTTCTCTTTTTTCCTTTCTTTCTCTTCTCTTCTCTTTTCTTCCTTTTTTCTCTTCTCTTCTCTTCCCCTTTCTCTTTCTTCTTCCTTTCTCTTCTCTTTTTCTTTCCTTTTTTCTTTCTCTTTTCTTCCTTTCTCTTCTCTTCTCTTTTTTTCCCTTTTTCTCTTTCTCTTCCCCTTTCTCTTCTCTTTTTCTTCCTTTCTCTTCTCTTTTTTTCCCCTTTCTTTTCTCTTTTCTTCTCTTCTCTTCTCTTCTCTTCTCTTCTTTTCTTTCTCTTCTCTTCTTTTCCCTTTTTCTCTTTCTCTTCTCTTCTCTTCTCTTCTCTTCTCTTCTCTTCTCTTCTTTTTCTCTTCTCTTCTCTTTTCTTCCCTTTCTCTTCTCTTCTCTTCTCTTCTCTATTTTCTTTTCTTTCTTTTTCTTTTCTTTTCTTTTCTTTTCTTTTCTTTTCTTTTCTTTTCTTTTCTTTTTTTTTTTTTTTTGCTCTTCTCTTAATCTACTTTTTATATATTTTCAGTCCTGCTTCTTTTTTTCCCCCTTCCCTTCCCTTCCCCCTTCCCTTCCCTTCCCTTCCCTTCCCTTCCCCCTTCCATTCTGCATCCGACTCTATGGACCGTGTGCACTCGACACCTCACTGGAGATGCCTCCCTAGGTCTGATTAATTGCTATACATTTTTTTTAAATATTTCAACAACTAAACATTCAGGGTTGTTGTTTTTTTTTTCAGAATAAAAAATATAATGGAATCATGCTTCGAGAGGTCAGGTGCTGTGTAGGGGTTTTTTTTTTAAAAATATTTTCCCCCTTGCCGTGGGGCTGAATCGAAGAAGACTCAAATGCTTTGTAGTTTTTAAACAAATAATAGATCATTTTCTCATTTAGAGAGATCGGAGGCCGTGCAGGGGTCAAGGGCACAGAGGGATTTGTGGGGAAAAAATGATTGGTGGAAAAGTGGCGTTTGTTCGTTTTGGATTTTCCACACAACGTGACTCGATCGTTTCTGGAGATCGTTTCGTCTAGATATAATTAAAGAGAAAAGAGATAAGGTGGGGTAAGTGAATGGCACACATGCTAATTTTCATTAACAGGAATTGTTATGACTTGTTTTTTTATTCTCTGAAGCAATTAATTATCCTCCCTCCGGGCAGAAGGAAGAATACTGAGAGTGTGTTCTTTGGTCGAATCGAGCTCGCACGTTAAAACCTCCAGTTTCTTGTGCTGTCAAAAAATAAATCGACATGTTTTTTTCCCTTAACAGCACAGCACATGGACCTTTCAATTCCAGCCCGCACTTTCCCTCTGTTCCAGCTCCCGACTGAATAAGGTAATGAACGCTGTGCAGGCCTTGATTACCTGGCCAGGTGCACTGAGAGCTGGAATCAAAACGGAGATTAAAATGGAGATTGGCTGGAGATCCCTGAGGACCAGCTCGAAACACTTGCTATATAGTATTGGTATAGTATATGTAAATAAGGTTTTTTTTGCAGAATAAAACCCCTTATGTTGCCTCAGCAGTGCAAGGAATCCATTACGTCGTTCATATTTCATCAGCTCTTCCCCGCTGAGACACGGGTTCTGAAGAGCAGATGTGAATTCGGCTTCTGGGAACTAGAGTTCATGCAACGTTTGGACCTTACACCTTCCGAGGCTCAGAGAGTGCATACGACCTGACTGTCGCTGGATAAGTTCCTTAAGTTTTCCGCGTTTATTTTCCCTGGAAAAATCAGTCCATCGAACCATTCGATTAGGGCATATAGACCGTGAATTAGATGAAGCGAAAATAGTTACATTTCTGCCTGATTTGTTCCTACACAAGGCGAGAAGAATGAAAGGAAATAATGGCGCATTAACCCCTTCTATAGAAAACGTATATAATTAGCTTATTTTCTGCATGCACTTAACCCCCAGGTCATGTTAATCCTGTTATAAAAGACACATGCAATTAGCCGGCTCTCGTCATTCGTCTGTACGTTAAATTATTCAGGGTAAAATCCAAAGTGTTGAGCTTAACACGTTGAGCTGACGTTAAAAAAATGACACCTGACTCACGTTCCAGTCACTACCACTATGTTTGTTGTTTTTTTTTTTTTACATTTTCTTCCCAGTTTGGTCCCCTACCTACAAAACTATTTTTGCCACTTCCTCCCTTTCTCCCGTAAGACAGCAGCATGAAACGATACACTAAAGCCACGATAGCAGGCGTATCTCTTTATTTTACAATCACAACAAATCAAACCACCGCCATAATCAGTACATTGTGTTGCGTCTTTTAGTGTCATAAATGTGTCATGGCAGCGTTATTAATATTAATGACAGATTGTTTATTTTGTCACAGCACAGTGAAATTATTTTCTTCGCATATCCCAGGAATCCCAGGAATATCCCCCTTCATGATAAACCACCCCCCGAATTAAGCAGAGAGGGTTTTAAAGGGCCTTACTCAAGGGTCGAAGAGTGGCAGCTTGGGGGGTGTTTTGGGGGTTGACCCACCGACATTCTGGTCAGTTACTCAAATAAACATTTTGAGACGTCACCATTCCTACATCATGGTGTTGATTTTAACCCCGATTCAGACCGCAGTCAAATCGAAACCAGAGCATGAAAAATACTTAAATGTGAAGCACCTTCATATTAAGTTAAGCAGCCTTTATTTGTGACATATATATATGTATATATGTCTGCACAGTGAAATACTTTCTTTTTCATATCCCATCCTTGGAGGGTTGGGGGGCAGAGTGCAGGGTTAGCCATGATGTAGCACCCCTGGAGCATGGGAGCCTTGCTCAAGGGGCCCCAACAGTGCCAGCTTGGCAGTGCTGGGGCTTGAACCCCATTTTTCCCACACTCTTATCCAGAACGACTTTTACACAACTGAGCAATTGAGGGTTGCTCAAAGACCCCCGCAGTGGCAGCTTGGTGGACCCCGGGATTTGAACTCACAATCTTCTGATTAGTATGTACGACCAAGCACCCTTTTCCCCACATGACACATGTGCCAGGGCACTTCCATCATTTAGTCTGTATTAATGCACTTTATTAGCTCACCACATCTCATTACATTTACATTTCTGATATTTGGGGAGACGCTCTTATCCAGACATTTTCATCTCAATTTATACAACTGAGCAATTATGGCTTAAGGGCCTTCCAGTTCTCCGCTCGGTCAAAGGGGAAATAAAACACAAGACCTGGGCAGCAGACTGGAGCGTCCTCTAACCTTGAGGTAGCTAACGAATGTAAACATTAGTATCAGTTTTTTAAAGAAAAAAAAAAAACAGAGTCGAAAAACCTGATCGAGTCTGTAGCTGAACTGAATACGTGTCTCCTCAGGAGAAAACTGCCCAACTCTAACCACACTTTAACCCCTATCCTGATGGGGGTTACACTTACACAGGGCCCTGGGGGTAAAAATTTCCCATTTTTTGGGGGTGCTCTTCTGTGGGCTTTATTTCCATCCAGATCGGACATGTCCGTCCTCCACTGAGAAAATTACAGGTCGAAAATTTCCTACTGCTCTTTTAGCAAACTCAGTACTCGTCTGATCATTTCGTCTCGGATACACACAGCTGGGATTTTCTACGCAGGTGTCGCCTTTATGTTGAAAAAAAAAGACCCTCCCCCCCCGTATTAAACTCTTCCTGAGTCGCGAAACAAAAATGGATGCTTCCTATAGCTGCATTTTGAGTATTATTTAATTGTTTTGGTCACATTTTTTTCTGAACTTTTCACCTCATCTCTTTGGATCGCTCCAGTGTCTCTTGCGGAGACATCCGGAACGTGCTAGAAACATACCGCTGTCCAAATGCAAGGTTTTTTTTATCAGCGTGCAAAATTTATTGGGGCATTGGTGGCTCAGTGGTAGGTTTCTTGCATATCATGTGGAAGGCCTGGGCTCGATTCCCAGCCACTGGATGCAGTGCCGTCCCAAGCCCGGAAAAATGGGAGGGTTGCATCAGGAAGGGCATCCGGCATAAAACATTTGCCAAGTTGTTGTGCGGACCAGTCGGTCTGCTGTGGTGACCCCGAACAGGGAGCAGCCGAAAGCAACCAGGCAAAATTTATCCGACTTCCCGCTGATCCCTACTGACTAATCCAATCGGAATAGGGCTTTAAGAGGAGCAAAGGGTAAACTCAGTGATTCTCAAATATTGCAGATTTTTTACTGTAACAAATGCTGAACACGCTACTCTCTGTGTCACGCTTGCTTGCTTCCTGAATACAGGTCATGTGACATAACTCCTTACTTACACCTTTCTTAAAGAGGGCCATAACCCAATTATATACAACAATAACAAAACATATATATTTAATCTGATTTGTGGAATGAATAGCTTCATGGCACATTCATGGTTTGATTCGTGTCTCGTCCCACCCACTTCCTGTCCTACCCACTTATCATGTCTCACTCCAAAGTGTTGGTTAACATGAAGCTCATATGTAAGCAGACACTCAAAACTTTAAGATTTTGTAGTCAACCCTCTGATGAGTAACCCAGAGCTTAAACTATTGAGCCATAACTGAACTGTTCCTTTATGTGTGTGGAAGCTGTTGTATGATAAAGGAGACATTCAACATGGGTGGGAATTGGACAAGTGACCAAATTTGCTCCTGTTTTGTCGTGTCCATGTTCAGCATTGAGTGTCTTTGTCATGTCCCACTCCACAGTGGTGGTTAATATGAAGCTCATATGAAAGAAGACACTCAGGACTTTAAGAATTTGTAGTGTTTCAGAAGTATTTCTGTTTTTATCTAGCCTACTAGGGGCGATATATACATAGGAAAGTTCCAAAGAAAACAAAAAACGTTATTTTTTTCCCCACACAAATGTCTCTATCTTCAAAGGAAGTGTTGATATCAAACCCATTTCTGCTCTCTGAGATGCTCCAAGCGCTTGGTCATCTAAAAATCCTATACAATTTATCTTCAACCAGTACAATTCTGTGTAAGGTTATCCAACAGAGGGAAAAACAGACGTCTAAAACACACTGATGAGTCCAGACCCATTTTAATATCAGACTCACAGCCAGAACATCATTCATTTCTTTATACTGATTGGAAAAGTCCCATAAGTCCATTTTGAATGCCAGTGTACTGGTAAAAAAGGTTGAATGAAATGCGTTTTACTTCACTGAACATGACCTGAATAAAGCGATCATGTAGTAAATATGTAAAAAAAAAAAAAAAAAAAAAAAAAATTACAAGAGTATTTAAAAATGAAACAGATATAAGAATGGGATGATCTGTTACCATGCAGAAGTCACCGTTGCTCCTGGACAGCGTGAGGCGGTCGTCTGTAACGGAGTATTTAAGAGGACAAAAGCAGTGTGTTTAAAATGAGTACAGAGGATCAGCCTCAGTTATAGTGAATGAATAATGCTGCCGAAGAACAGATTCCATTTCTAACAGTGTGGCCCGTTATTGTTAACAACAAACAAAGTCAATAGTGTAATTATCTGTAGGGCGTGTCCTCTCCCGCCAGAGCTCAATACACTAACACACACTCTCAGACCTAAAGAGGAGCCATCATTCCAATGACACTCACAGCTAATGTCCCCTTTTCTTTCTTCTCTCTCTCTCTCTCTCTCTCTCTCTCTCTCTCTCTCTCTCTCTTCTTTGTTTTTTTGTTTGTTTCTGTCCCCGTTTCTTTCTTTCTTTCTTTCTTTCTTTTTTCTTTCTTTCTTTCTTTCTTTTTTTCCTTTTTTTCCTTTTTTCCCCTTCTTTGCTTTTTTGTTTGTTTCTGCCCCCTGTTTTCTTTTCTTTTCTTTTCTTTTCTTTTTTTCCCCTTTCCTTCCTTCCCTTCCTTCCTTCCTTCCTTCCTTCCTTCCTTCCTTCCTCTTTTTTTGCTGTTTTGTTTTTTTCTGTCCCCATTTTCTTTTCTTTTCTTTTTTTCTTTTCTTTTTTTCCCTTTTTTTTCCTTTTTTCCCCTTCCTTCCTTCCTTCCTTCCTTCCTTCCTTGCTTCCTTGCCTCCTTCCTCCCTCCCCCCCCTTTCCCCCTTTTTTACTGTTTTCTTTGTTCTGTCCCCGTTTTCTTTTCTTTTCTTTTCTTTTCTTTTCTTTTCTTTTTTCTTTTCCTTTTCTTCCCCCCTTTTTCCTTTTTTTTCCTTTTTTTTCCTTTTTTCCCCCCTTCCCTTTTCCCTTCCTTTTTTTGCTGTTTTGTTTGTTTCTGTCCCTGTTTTCTTTTTTCTTTTCTTTTCTTTTCTTTTTTTTTTTCTTTTTTTTTCTTTTCTTTCTTCCTTCCTTCCTTCCTTCCTTCCTTCCTTGCTTCCTTGCTTCCTTCATTCCTCCCTCCCTCCTTCCCCTTTTTTACTGTTTTCTTTGTTCTGTCCCCGTTTTCTTTTCTTTTCTTTTCTTTTCTTTTCTTTTCTTTTTTTTCTTTACTTTTGTTTTTTTTTTTTTTCTGTCCCCTTCCTTTTTTTTTTTTGTTTTTTTCCCCTTTCTTTTTTTTTCTTTTCTTTTCTTTCTTTCTTTCTTTCTTTCTTTCTTTCTTTCTTTCTTTCCCACACTAAGAAAAACTGCTCAAATTCTCTGTTTTTATAATCTTCTATGTTTGACATGCCTTCAATCACTGCCTTTTCCCCACTTCCTGAATCTACACATCTTGTGGAACTTTCTGGAACACTATCTAATGTCCCTTAAGAATGCTAACTTTGTTTCAAAACAACGTCTCCCTCAAAGCTAGGATCTGTTGTTTAGAGTTTACAGCAAACATCCGCGTAATAATTTACTTCAGTGTTCAGGTTTCATAATGACACAGAAAGATTAGAGAACGTTCACAGAACATACACAGTTCTGCTGCTAATCAGAAGGCAGCACTTCTTCAAAATGACGACCGTTTTTAATTTTATTAACATCTGAAAATGTTCTTTTAATAATGACAGAAAAACCATGTCACTTTTTTTAAGCTGGATCTGGAAGGATTAATACTAAAACCTGGCAACTCTGGCAATACAATGAAAACACGATCTGTTCAGTCTGAATAAAGTGTTCAGTTACATCCTTAGCATCCTTATGTGTGCGATAGCTAGCTACGCTAACACCTTCCCTGACCTTTATGAATACATTTGTATGAATTTAACAGGCAAATTGTGTAATTATTCTGCTTACTGTTTTGCCAGCACACTGCCACACTCAAGAGGCACATTTGCAAGTTATCTAGCTAGCAAGAACAACTTGCTAATCAGGCTCGCAAACAGTTTTGAGAGATTAGCGATGCGGATGTTCAGTAGAACTGGATATAAAAAGTGTATGTTGCAGAATTTAGTATTTATTAGAAACCAAAGAAAATATTTTTATGCACTTCATTACCAAAGCTTTTAACTAAGGGAGGCTTTCCTAATCAGATCAGTTCAGTTAAAGTCTCAGAAGAGAAACCGGGATCAAAAATATTTCTGTTTTTAAAAAGTCTTTTCCCTGGAGTTGAGTGATCTTTAGTACTTGAGGAATGCAGCGCAAGTGGGTCCTATTTCTAGAACAAGAAATACTTTGCTAAACTTTCAGACTCGCAACTCTTTCTCCCATATTTTCCTTTATTTTTTTTTATCTCCCTTGCTCTTTCTACTGTATATGTACCTCCCTTTGCTCTTGTTGCTATTTCCCCCTCTCTCTCTCTCTTTCTCTCTCTCTCTCTCTCTCTCTCTCTCTCTCTTCTCTCTCTCTTTTCTCTCTCTCTCTCTCTCTTCTCTCTCTTTCTCTCTCTCTCTCTCTCTCTCTCTCTCTCTCTCTCTCTCTCTTATCCCACGTTGCTAGCATGAACCTTGCTAGACTTATCTGTTGAAGCCCTGAATCGTGTTAGAGTGGATTTCCTCTCTCCTTAACCCAGCTCTTTTGGCTTCAGAGACTCTCTGAGTGTCTTCATAAGTGCAGACTTTCAGTGCTTCTTGTTCTACTTTAGAGTTGATTTAGAAAACGTCCAGACACTTTGTCAGGGCGATAACCTGTCTGTCTTTTTTGGGAATCTTTCTCGTTATGCGTGATCTCTTTAATACAGGGGTCATGAACCGGTCCGAATGCGGATCCATCGAAGTATTTCAGTGGGACTGAACCATAAAAAAAAAATTTAAAAAAAAATACTGTACCAGAATCATTGTACGAAGAAAAGGCTGTAGTTCAGAGACTCTTTTTTTAAAAGCATGCACTGTTGTGACTCATGACATGCTTTTAAATAAATTTATTAGAGTTATTAGATTTTTATTTCCATTATATTATATTATGCGTTTTAATTAGAGGCATTAGATTTTTTTTCGCATGTTTTTATTTACGTTATATTTATTTGCATTTTATTTAGAGTTATTAGATTTTTTTATTTACATTTACATATTTTTTATTTAAATTTATATTCATTTATTCAGTGCTATTAGATATTTTAATAGTTTTTTTAACTTACATTATATATATAAGCATTTTATTTAGAGTTATTAGATTTTTAATTTTTTTATTTACATTATATTTATATGCATTTATTTAGAGCTATTAGATATTTTAAAAGTTTTTTTATTTAAATGATTTATATGCATTTATTTAGAGCTATTAGATATAATATTTTTTAAATTTACATTATATATAAGCATTTTTATTAGATTTTTTATTCTTTAATTACATTATATTTCTATGATTATATATAACCATTTTATTTAGCATTATTCGATTTCATTTGCATAATACATAAGCATTTTACAGAGAGTTATTAGATTTTTTAAAATATTTTTATTTACATTATATTTATATGCATTTATTTAGAGCTATTAGCTATTTTAGTATTTTTTATTCATTCATTTTCTACCGCTTATCCGATCTATTCTCGGGTCACGGGGAGCCTGTGCCTATCTCAGGCGTCATCGGGCATCAGGGCAGGATACACCCTGGACGGAGTGCCAACCCATCGCAGGGCACACACACAACGGACAATTTAGAGGTGCCAATCAACCTACAATGCATGTCTTTGGACAGGAGAAGGAAACCCCCGAGGCACGGGGAGAACATGCAAACTCCACACACACACATGGCGGAGGTGGGAATCAAACCCTCAACCCTGGAGGCGTGAGACAAACGTGCTAGCCACCGTGCCCCCCCTTTAATATTTTTTATTTACATTATGTATATGCATTTAATTCAGAGTTATTAGATTTTTTTCAAATATTTTTATTTACATTATATTTGTTTGAATTTTATTTAGAATTATTCATTCATTCATTCATTGTCTACCGCTTATCCGATCTACACTCGGGTCACGGGGAGCCTGTGCCTATCTCAGGCGTCATTGGGTATCAAGGCAGGATACACCCTGGACGGAGTGCCAACCCATCGCAGGGCACACACACACACTCTCATTCACTCACACACTACGGACAATTTAGAGATGCCAATCAACCTACAATGCATGTCTTTGGACTGGGGGAGGAAACCGGAGTACCCGGAGGAAACCACCAAGGCACGGGGAGAACATGTAAACTCCACACACACATGGCGGAGGCGGGAATTGAACCCCCAACCCTGGCGGTGTGAGGCAAACGTGCTAACCACTAAGCCACCATGCCCCCTTATTTAGAATTATTAGATTTTTAATTGTTTTTTTTATATTTCTATGCATTTTATTTAGAGTTACACTTAACTAGAAAAATCCCTCTGCCCTTTTTACTATGGCATTTACAAATCGGTGAGCTTGATGAAGCATCGTTCCATTCCAGAGGCTGAAATGCTGATTTACTTCTGACAGTTTATTGATTTATCCAAGAGACATTAACCCCTGAGCAGCTGAGGGTTAAAAGTCAAGGGGCAGCTTGTTGGTGGGATTTGACTTCCCGAGCGTCTAATCAATAATCACCGAGCCACCAGTCCTCACAGCACTGCCTCACTGTTTAGACACGACGGTTTACTTTTACACAACAGCGACTGTTCAAGCGTTTCTGTATGGCGTTCGCTCGATCATCAGGAGATCACAAGTTCAGATGGATGGGAGGCATGGCGTACCTTCTTTTGCCTGTCAATCATACTGACACTCAAGCGGTTAAGGCTTGGGGTTGTTGATCAGAAGACTGCCAAGCTGCCACTATTGTGTCCTTGAGCAAGGCCCTCAACCCTCTCTGCTCCAGGGCACTGCATCATGGCTGACCCTGCTCTCTGACCCCGACTTCCAAAATTTGGATATCCGAATGAAGAAGCAATGCATATGTGACAATAATAAAGTCTTCTTCAATGGTGAGCTTTGTATGCAAAAGGGCAGAGTAGACTTATTATTTTCCTCTGCACTGTGAAGCAGCTTGAAAAAGTGTGGTTGGCTGGATTTAAGAAGAAATCTTTATTTGTGACATATACATTGCAGCATGGTGAAGTTCTTGGGGCTGGTGATGTGTTTCTGGAGCAGAGAGAACCTTGAGGGGACTTGCTCAAGGGCCCAGCAGTGGCAGCTTGGCAGTGAATCCTCAACCCTCTGATGAGTAACCCAGAGCTTTAACTATTGAGCCACAACTGAACTGTTCCTTTATGTGTGTGGAAGCTGTTGTACGATAAAGGAGACCTTCAGCATGGGTGGGAATTGGCCGAGGGGCCAAAATTAGATAGAAAAAGTACTGCCAATATATTTTTTTTCCAGAAGCAAAGTGGCCTTAAATCTTTAAAAAAAAAAAAATGCAATTTGTGTATGTTTGGTTGTGTCCATGTTCAGTATTGAATGTCTTTATCATGTCTCACTCCACAGTGGTTGTTAATATGAAGCTTATATGAAAGGAAACACTCAGGATTTTTCATAAGTATTTCTGTTTTGATCTAGCCTACTAGGGGTGATATATTCATGGAAAAGTTCCAAAAAAACCCAAAAATGGCTAGTTTTTTTTCCACACAAATGTTTCTGTCTTCAGAGTAAATGTTGATATCAAACCCATTTCTGCTCTCTGAGATACTCCAAGTGCTTGTTCATCTAAAAAGCATCTAAAATGTATCTTCAACCACTAGAATTTGGTGTCAGGTTATCCAACAGAGGGACAAACACACGTCTAAAACACACAGAAAGCCAACAGAGCCATCATTCATTGCTTTACACTGATTGAACACCGGACTTCTGATACAAAGGGTTAAAAAAGGCTAAAACACAACGACTATCATAGTTTAACAACGATAAGCGAGAACTCGAATCCGAGGCAGAGGAGACATGATGCAGATGATCCCTCTGACCTTTCTAGATAAAAAAGCCAAGTTTTTGGCTAGCATTTGACTACGACCTGCGATGTCAGATCACATGTAAAGACGCTATTTGAGTCAGGCTTTTTTAGCGTCGTCATTTTCATATCTTCTATCGATGAAGCGTTAAACTGCAAGGTGACTCGCGGTGTGTTGTGCCAGCGTTAGAGTTACATAACCATCTCAAGCTGTGCGCTACTAGATTTTTACTCTGTTGGGCCACAGGTTTCCAAATCCAAATCCCTTCACGTCCCTTATCCAGGAAATATCACCTTGAATTCCTTCACGTTCCTTATCTGGGAAATATTACCTAGAAACTCTTCATGTTCCTTATCCGGGAAATATCATCCGCTTACGTGGCTTAATACGCCTAGGAAAAGCTCTCCCTAATGACCTCGAGTCACGTGCGTAGTGTGTAATGTAGCAGGAGATGGGATTTGAGAAAGAACAGAGTGCCATTGCATCAAGGTTCTTCACTTCAGTTTTATTTGTATAGAGCGTTTAACAGTTGACATTGTCGCAAAACGGCTTTACAGGAAGAATATCGATTGTGTTTGAAGCGTGTTGTATATAAAGTCTGCGAGTTATTTCTCAGGTTGTCTACAAATGGAAAACAACGAAGCAACCAAAAGTTCCTTGGTGACTGTTACATCAAAAGCCCAGAAACGCACAAGGCTTTTTAGTGATTTTTAGTTCTTCTAGCATCTACTAATAAGCTAAATATTACATTTTTCATGTTTTTATTCTTTACAAAGAAAGCAAACAGAATTTTGTGTGCTTGTAATCCACTATAGTTTTTTTTTTCCTGCTGTACATGTGACAGCCTTATTACAGTCTCGGCAAGAGCTCACACCTGAGATGGCTTGTTCTTTAAGAATCTGTCTCATTATATTGTCGAAAGACAAACGCTACTGCAGCATGGTGTACCTTGATTTCCCACCCCCTACACCCCCTAATGGACCCTAATTCAGGCTTCTAGGGATTCATAAGCCTTGAAAATTAGCCTGTCGATGAAAATGGGTCTCCGTAAAAACAGGTAGTCGCTTAGAACTTGAAGAAAATAAACCCCCTGCTAACAGAGCGATCATTCTCCGAGCAGCGGAAAGCAGGGTCTCCGTCTCCTATTAAGAAATAAAGATATACGACGTGTTTATACAGATCTAGCATGACGCGATGACCCATCAGATCTGTAGCTATTTCCGAGCATGCTTTTCTTCACCTTTTGTCAATGCAGATGAATGGACCTTACTCTCGCTTATTATTACGCCGACAGAGTGAATTGCGGGTGGCTGGTGGTGTTACAGCCCAGAGAGGAGAACGAAGAAATAACAAAGGCGAAGGAGAGGCGTAGTGCATTCTTCACAGGGAACACACTTAAGCAGAGCAGCCTGCTGAAAAAGTCATGAATACAAAAAGAGAAAGAAGGAGAAATCGGGAGAGAAACAGGTGTCTGACAGTCAGGCCACGCGCCAAGGCAAACATGCTGAAATGACCCAAATGGCCCGTGGTGAGGCTCGAAATGGGGGAAGACGGTTCTGCTGGAGCAGCTATTTTCTCCAGCAGTTCAATCAGACGCACTGACATGATTCGGGGCAAAACGAACACATCCTCCTTATGTTGCGCGACTGTACCGGTCACCACGGTTGACTAGCCCTGCTGCTTGGGTAAACAAGAAAAAAAAGAGGTGCAAAAGAGACAATAATGCTCACCGAACCTGGTCTAGGATGGGATTTTAAAAGGTCAGGGGTTTATTGCAATCTGGTGATTTGACATTTATGAAGTAATATAGCACTACTACTATTTTAGGGAGAAATAAGCACCAGAGCAGATCTGTCACGGCCCTCCTCTTCCTCCTCTTTATGCACTCACTCTATCAAACAGAGCTGTACAGTCACTCAAGACTCAAGCCGGACCTGCTCGTGTTTGATCAGACTTATGAGTATTTTCCGTTCAAGCCCTGCCCCGTGGGGTAGCGCAGAGTCCGCGAGCTTTTATTATAATTGCAAAGGTTACAAGTCTCGGCTGTGTTCTCTCAGCACTGAAGCGCTTGCTAACAAGTGTGACTCATTACAGCTAGCAGAAGGTTCCGGGCTTTCCTGCTCCTCGTTGATCACTTTTAAGCAAGGTCAGCTTCATCATTCGATTAGGGGGCAAGAGAAAATGTCAGATCTTTTTGGGAATCGTGTCAAAGCCCAAATCTAATTCGATTCCAGAGAGCAACTCGACTGGACCTCAGAAGCTTTTAACAGGAAAGCCATGCGGTTGCCGATAAGGTGTGACCGAGTGAGCAGATCTCACCTCCTCGTTCATTTACGTGAACGCTCCAGTCTACCGTTCTACCTGCTGGCATGTGCACAGGGCCCCGTTGCCATGGAAATAACTTCTTCAGCAAATGACCTGAGTGCACTTTCTCATTTTAGTGCCTGCTTTTCACTATTTAAAGCGCATCGTGTCACCGTTAGACGCGAAGTCTTGCCATTTCTCGTATGGATCGGTTATGAAAAAGCACACATACAGTTTTCTGGCATTCTTTAAAAAAAGACTCAGTGCGCAAATGAACAAATCTCAGCAGGATAAATATACACATATACAGAAGTCATGTATACTGTACGTGCACAGGACACCAGGGAGCCACCTGCCGTTTCTATAAACTTTATAAACGTTCAACTTTCCCTCAGCTGGCGTCAAGTCTTTGTTTAGCTCTGAAACTGGTTGGTGTTAAGATTCGACAAACTGGCCCGAGATTTAAATCTGCCTTCCAAACACACAGATGATCTCAACCTTCTCACTTCGTCTCATGAATGTCAGGAGGATTTCAGTCCTAACAATAATGTTTTTAATCCTCTGTTGTGAAAAAGAAAAAAAAAAAAAAGAGTGCAGATTGTTAGCACTCTCGCTCGATTGAGCGTAGGAGTAAAAAAAGAAAGGGAAAGATAAAAATGACTGAGTATGATCATGACTCTGAGTCACTGAGTCCCAACCCACTTTTATTCACACAGCCTACATGGAGCTGGACCCTGTGGGCTTCACATGCTTCATGGCAGGTTTGGGGAGCACAGGTAGGCTCCTCTGAGCACCTCTATACATCTTCTCCAGGTGCTCCACTCTCCCTCTCTACCCTGCTGCTGCTCAGTAAGCAGTCTCCTACAGACCCAGGTGTTGTGTGTTTTTGTGCGTATTGTGTCTTTGTGAAGTTTCTTTTCTTCTTCTCCTCTATTTCTCTTTCTACCGCAAGTTCTGGGGCTTTCAACGGCATCTTTAAATGTGCTAGTAGCAAAAATATAGGTTTTGGTGCCTGCTTAAGACACCAGCAAGACCTGTGGGGTGTGGGGGTAAAGCTAACTGCACTGCTTACTGCTGATTGGTTACTTTACACAGTTGGAATAACACCTTAGACATAAAGATAGACAGACAGACAGATAGATAGATAGATAGATAGATAGATAGATAGATAGATAGATAGATAGATAGATAGATAGATAGATAGATAGATAGATAACAGAAAGACAGACTGACAAACAGACAGATAGGTAGATGAAGGATGGATGACAAACAGAAAGACAGACAGATAGATAGATAGATAGATAGATAGATAGATAGATAGATAGATAGATAGATAGATAGATAGATAGATAGATAACAGAAAGACAGAGAGGCAGACAGACTGACAAACAGATAGGTAGATGAAGGATGGATGACAAACAGAAAGACAGACAGACAGATAGATAGATAGATAGATAGATAGATAGATAGATAGATAGATAGATAGATAGATAACAGAAAGACAGACAGGCAGACAAACAGACAGATAGTTGGATGAAGGATGGATGACAAACAGAAAGACAGACAGATAGATAGATGGATGGATGGATGGATGGATGGATATAGATAGATGCATATATAGAGAGAGAGACAGGCAGATAGATAGATATATAGAGAGAGAGACAGGCAGATAGATAGATAGATAGATAGATAGATAGATAGATAGATAGATAGATAGATAGATAGATAGATAGATAGATAGATAGATAGATAGATAGATAGATAGATAGATAGATAGATAGATAGATAGATAGATAGATAGATAGATAGATAGATGTTTTTTTTTGTTTTGTTTTGTTCTGTTTTGATCAGCGATGTTTTTAAGCCATGTTGCTCATTTCATTGCAGTTAATATAAGATGGTTAAAATGCAGCCAAAGAACAAAGTCAATCCGAACCTTTAATACATGTGTAAGAGTGTGTGCAGGGTTTACTCATTCTCATTCAAAGCTGGCTGTGGTTAAATATGCAGTGCTCAAACACTGTAAAGGCTTTAAAGATGGAAGTCACAAGGAAAGTCCAGAAGCATAGTCAAATGTCCAGAAGCAAGGTTAAGGCACGGAAAAGGCAAATGAGGTCATGAGGCTCAGAACTTCAACTCCAGAACTGGAGAAAATGGCAAGACTTCACGTCTAACAACGACATCGTGTGTGCTGTGTGTAGCAGACGATCCAGGAAGTGGACACGGAATAGGAAATAGGAAAGATTACAAAGGAAGTGCTTCGCATGAAATATCTCCCACACGTTTTTCACGCCCTGTTCTGTGTTCAGTTCAGCTTGAATGAAGGCTGTTAGAACTGACACACGGTTCTATGGGCTTCAAGCGTTCAAGGACAATGTGTTGTTATGGTTGAAAGCCTTAACACTGATTGGACAGCAGGCTTCTAATACGTCATGTCGAGTCCCACCCGGACGCCCAGCTTCACCGGTGGGATTTAGACATAAAAAAATATCCTTACATTTATTGGACAGTGTCCTCTTTGCTTGTCCTGCTTGGACACAGCTCCTCAGGATGATGGATAGGAGCCGTCTTAAAGAAGCGGAACCTCGTAAGCAGCTGTCAATCACAGAAAACGATGCAGCAATAACCCTACTTAGTGATGTTTATTTTTTTGTTGTTTATCTCTAGCTCAGGATAGATAGCTATCTTTATCAGTAAAATAAAGATCTATCTATCTATCTATCTATCTATCTATCTATCTATCTATCTATCTATCTATCTATCTATCTATCTATCTATCTATCTATCTATCTATCTATCTATCTATCTATCTATCTATCTATCTATCTATCTATCTATCTATTTTTTTAATATTGTTTGTTGATGTGTTTCTGATATGAATCCCTAAAATGATTCGCTTACAAATGATTCATTTTTTATTCGACTGTTTTGAATCAAAATTCTCTGTTTTGTTTGGAGACCTACGGTTAATATTTTAAAAGCTTTAACCTTTTTTTTTTGTTGTTGTTTGAATTTTGGGTAAATTGCTAAGAAGCAGTAATAAATCACGTTCTTGGATGACCTAGATAAACGGTCTGAATAAAAGATTTGGAATTTATTATAATTTTATTGGGAAGAAGCACATGCATGAATCCCAGAATTGATCAGAAATGTCTTTCTAGTTGATTTATTCTTTGCTCTATATGTTAAATTCTGTGTATTTTGCTGCCATCTTGCTTTAGGGACTTGTTAGATTATACAAACCTCCTTCATTATGTAAAAAGCTTTACTGCCTCGGGTTTGTAATGAATTCCTCGCTCGTTTCTTTGCAGCCGGTGGTTTTTATTGTTTCAGCTATCATCAACCCGACCTGCGACTCGCTCGCCACTCCATATTTAGCTAGCTCGCAAACCTTATTCCAACACGCTCTGTGTTTATATATCTGTCACGCTGCATATATTCAGTAAAGACGTTTAAACAGTGAAGCCTTACACACACTGGGTGGTGTTTAGGAGCCTCCCAGAGGGCACAGCTGGCTGTCTTCTGTTCTCACCAACACTTTTTTGACAGCTTAGCACACTCGTGCATGCCAGCGCTAATCGCTTTTCTGTGCCAACTCCGGGGCTTTAGTGACACCAGGTATCTCGTGATTAAACAGTATTTGGTTAATGCAGAGTAATTGAATGTGGAGCCAATGTGAAATCCGCGAGCAATAACACAAACTCCAGGCAGGAGGATGAAAACGAGCCTCGCGTACTGATACGGCTCCAGCTCGAAAACAAGCCCCGAGCTGCATATTATAAGCATGTGACGAGGCAGCGTGTTTGAATAAGAGACATTGTAGTTTACATGGCAAGGTGAAGGTGAACACATCGCGACCTGTGACGCACCCAGAAACTTATCATACGGAGGTCATGACTTTTGGAATGGAAAAGTAGCTCATTGTTGTTTTAAATAGAATTTGCATGAACATAGTCCTGCTCTGTGGCAAGCTGTTCGGTTTTCTGGGCCAGAAAAATGTCAACAGAAGGATGAAGTGAGGATATTATCCAAAATCTCATGTCAGTGCCAGACTCGCATCAAACCCCGACTCGCATGCTGCACCCGGGGCCTTCAAACATGGCCCCAGCAAACACATTCATCATCATTTAGAACTTCTTTTTATTACCAACTCAACTCAAGGGGCCTTAATAAAGCTACATCTCATCTCTCACCTGCTGTCAATCATCCACACAGCCTACATATACACACTCTGGACATACAGACCTTTAGCCACTGAAGTATCTCTCTCTGTTGTCTCCTCACCTGCTGCACTATGCCTTGTTCCCTGTGCCTGTTTTGGATCTAGTTTTTGGTTCTGGTTGTGCCCTGATTTTCCTGTCAGCCTGTTTTTCACCCTTGTCTTGAGCTTTGTTTGTTTTTGTGAAAAAGAAAGAAATAATCAAACACTTCATGAAACTTTGCGACAGAATATTAAAAATTTAACAGCGCTTATTCTTTAAAAGCAAACAAAAAAAAAAAAAACATTTGTTGCAGTTGCAATATTTGACCACTAGGTGCATTAAGATCACAAAACATCAGCTTATATCTGTCAAAATCTGCCAAGATTTTATTAAATGGTTGATCAGTATTTAAACTGCGGTCGATCTCTGGATTCAGGCGCTATTTATATCAGCTGGTTGTTTGGTTGTGTTGCAGGAAGCCTGACCCTGGCAGAGCTGGGTGTGTGTGAGCCTCAGCAGCAGAGTGTGTACTGTTCAGACCTGGGCCTGGTGCAGCAGGGATACTCTCTGAGCGCTGGCTACGATGCCGACTCTGACCCCGAAGGCCTCATGACCCCGGAGCGGGCCGTCCAGCTGTGGAGAGGTCAGGGCCTGAAGTCACATCACAGCTCGGGCTTGTCCAGCCCTGACCAGTCAGCACTCACCCTCACCGACTCGGAAAACGAACAAAAAACCGACGATGAGTCAGGTAGGACAGCGGAACACGGGTCAAGGGCTGTGTGGGAAGTGGGGAGAGAGAGTGTGTGACGCGTGAAACGACTGGGCAGTAGTGTGTGAAGGACAGTGAGCGATCACGAAATGGGAAACGTTTTTTTTTTTTTGGGAAAAACTATAGTTATTATTATTTATAAAAATAATAGGTGTACTGAAAGTCAAACTAATCAGAGTTAAGACGATTTTATACATCTTGGTCTTTAGTGGGGTTTTTTTTCACTGCAGCATAGCCAGTAGAACTATGATGATGATGATGATGACGACGACGATGATGATGATGATGATGATTTACAGTGTTGCGAATCACAACCCACCCTTATCAACGCTCTATATATTACCGATGTCTTATACGGTGGCTTAATGGGTTCAGGGTTCGATTGCTTCACAGCTGCCACTTTATATCTCGCAGTAGATGAAAACGTTGCGGTTGTGTAATATTTTCTCAGTCATGGTGTAAACAAGCTTGTCTATAAATCTGTACTGACTGTTTACATGAAATTCATTTTCACAATTAAGGGAGTTTTTATTCCTGAATGTCGGAGCAACACGGCACATATAACCTTGTGCCGGCATTTATAACCTTCTAGCTGCAGCTTCTTTCTTTCTTTCTTTCTTTCTTTCTTTCTTTCTTTCTTTCTTTCTTTCTTTCTTTCTTTCTTTCTTTCTTTCTTTCTTTCTTTCTTTCTGTCTTTCTTTCTTTCTTTCTGTCTTTCTTTCTGTCTTTCTGTCTTTCCTTGCTTTTTCTGTTTCCTTCCTTCCTTCCTTCCTTCCTTCCTTCCTTCCTCCCTCCCTTCCTTCCTTCCTTCCTTCCTTCCTTTCTTCTTCTTTCAGCTTTTCCCTTCAGGGGTCACCACACTGAGAAAATGGACAACCTTGCACTAATAATAATATTTCATATTGTGACATTTGTGTATGTGATGTGTAGTGAACGCATTCTAGCAAGCAAAAAAGAAATCCAAATGACGAGCGAGAGAAGTGCTACAAATACATCAATATTCGCATTCAAATTCAAGATTATCTCCATACCCATGTAGTAAAACATATAGTACACTTTTCTACTATCCGTACAGTAGAAAAGGGGAAGATATATTCCTCTGACTTTTTGAATCAAGTTATTAATTACTACGACATAATGAGAGATTCCTTTCATTCAGCCTTCTTCTTGTTTGGACTCTCTCTCTCTCTCTCTCTCTCTCTCTCTCTCTCTCTTTTTATATATACATATATACCGATCAGACATAACATTATGACGATCTGCCTAATATTGTGTTGGTTCCCCTTTTGCTGCCAAAACAGCCCTGACCCGTCATGCACTGTGTATTCTGACACCTTTCTATCAGAACCAGCATTAACTTCTTCAGCAATTTGAGCAACATGGGCCAACCTTGGCTCCGCACGTGCATCAATGAGCCTTGGCCACCCATTACCCTGTCACCAGTTCACCACTCTTCCTTCCTTGGACCACTTTTGATAGATACTGACCACTGCAGACCAGGAACACCCCACAAGAGCTGCAGTTTTGGAGATGCTCTGATCCAGTGGTCTAGCCATCACAATTTGGCCCTTCATCAAACTCGCTCAAATCCTTACGCTTGTCCATTTTTCCTGCTTCTAACACACCAACTTTTAGGACAAAATGTTCACTTGCTGTCTAATATATCCCACCCACTAACAGGTGCCATGATGAGGAGATACTCAGTGTTATTCATTTCACCTTCATATATATATATGAAAATCAAAAAGATCTTGCTTGTACACTTTTAATTGAATCTTTCAAACTTTTGCTCACTGACACGATTCTCCTGACTGACTCAGTCCACCGGCTGACTCAATGAATCTTTTGTTCGCCACATCATTCCATGAGTCTTGTTCACGCACAAAACTGACGCAACGATGTGCCAAAACGTGACACAATGTAAACAGGAAAGACATTTTTTTGCTACTGAAGCCTTCACAACAGAAGACAAGAAGCAGTATTTCATACAGTCGCAACATAAACATTCAAACAAGGCTGTATTCTTTTAAACATGACCGGTCGTCTCTGAATCAGAGTGGGTGTGAACCTTTATTTTTCTAAAGCATATTATGAAACAAAAATGAGCTATAATTACTAGCTATTTGTATGTCACTCAAACCGCCGGAACAAATATGTATGCTTGTCAAAAATTTGTAGGCATCAGTTAATGAATGAATCAATGAATCAGGGAATGAATCTGAACAAATGACTCAAAGGAGTCATTTAAAAGATTCCAACGTTGTTAATAAAATTGGGGACATTTTGTAATGGATATTTATTGATAGTAGAAACATGCTGGCAATGAATGGAATTACCTTGAGAAAAAAATTAAGTCTGAAATGAATATTGGGCGTTATGAAGGACCTAAGGTTTCAAACATACAGCCATTTTATCCCACCAGTCAAGCCACAAGTCTCTGTACTATGAAGTCGCCACTGGTTGCCATAGTAACAACGTTGATCAGTGGGTGGTGCAGTCCACTGATTTGACAACAAATCTGCTGCTGAAATGAAACATTCTGGAGGGAGATTTGGTGTTTATATTATAACATTCACCAATATAAAAATGAACATGTAATATAATCCATTCCATTGTCTGTACCGCTTATCCGATCTATCATCGGGTCACGGGGAGCCTGTGCCTATCTCAGGCATCATTGGGCATCAAGGCAGGATACACCCTGGATGGAGTGCCCACCCATCGCATGGCACACACACACACACACACACACATTCCAATCAGCCTAGAAGCATGTCTCTGGACTGTGGGAGGAAACCGGGAACACCCGGAGGAAACCCACCAAGCACAGTGAGCAGGAGCGAAACTCGAACCCAGGATGCTGGAGGTTTTTAATGATGCTTGCTTTGTTTTGAGAAGACTTTCACACACTGGCAAAGATTGAATTCTTTTTTAATATCTGATGTTCTCTTACATTTTGTCACTTAATTAATTATCACTTGATGGTGATGAAAAATATTCCTGCACCTGCTTGGCTAATTCATTGATGTTGAATACTGCAAGTGAATCATTTAGTCATTTAGCTGATCTGTAATTAGTGTTTTCCTGAACTGCTGTTATAGTAATTTGGAATTTAAGCTGAAAGCCATTTTTTTTAAAACTAAAAGTCTACAAAAAAAGAAAAGAAAAATAAAACCATAATGAAAGTGATAGTCATGTCACTTGGTTATTTATTTATTTATTTATTTAGAATCTTCATACCTGTCTTTCTTCTAAACTCTGATCTGAAATTGTGCTCACATCGGCTTCGTGCAGTTCTTCCGGGATCGTGCCGATCTTTAACGCTAATATTTGACCAATGGCGGTGATGCAGAGTGCAGAGGACATTTCAGATGACGAGCAGGAAGCCAATCAGCCGAATACCACATGCCATTCATGTTCCTGACTTTCCCGCTTTACCTGATTAACCCATGGCCAGCGTTTTGCTGTTTATTTGCTAAGCTCCATCTTCATTAGCGGCCGAGTCGCTCTCGATGTGTGCTTTCTTCCTAGTGTGAAATGTCCGCTTTAATGAAATAATGGCTTTAAGTTTCAGGGCTTATTCCTTGCTTGTTTTGGTTAGTCAGTGGATATATATAGCACAAGAGATCATTTTATTTAAAGGTAATTTAAAAATATATATTTAATCTATTCTATTGATAAACATATAACCTTAACTTTAAAGTAAATAATAAAGATATTGAAATCAATTTTTCACATTTCATGTTGTCATACATTTCTTTGGTCAATAAAGACACACCTACTTTGTTCATGTTGTTAGACGTTGTTTAAAAACGACTGATTCGAGACAAAATTCCAGGTCAAAAATTCGTTTAAATTCAAGATGACCATCTCTTTAAACAGAAGATTACATGAAGATTCCAGAAATGGCTCTAATGTTGTTTCGAAATTCCTGAGCGGCTTATTTTCATAATCAGGAGTTAATCAGAAGCTGAACCGTTCCAGCGCTGTTTACGGTGGGAAAAGGGTGAGGCACGGTGGTGCGAGTCGTATTATAAATCCCTTAGAAATTGCCTGGACTCGAATGAAGACGAGTGTCTGAGCAACTAAAACATCAGATTGGTCAGTCAGGATGGGCATTATGAAAAACAATTGTGAGTATTACGAGAAACTTGAGGAAGATGGCCTCAAGAGTTTGATTTGAAAATACCAGGAGCATATATAAGCTTATTAGACATTATGAAATTCAGATATAGTAAATAAAAGCTGAAATAAACCCCGTTTACAGTGTGTACAGTAAACCGAGAGAGGTGTGAAAAAACTCACCCTGTTCACACTCACTAATCATTTATAGTCATTTGTGGTTTTGTTTGTTTTTGTTTAGTTAACTCGTTAAACAAAAACTGCACTAGCTGTACTTCCTTCCAAGCTTCTTAGCATTTCTATACATGTTTAATGAGAGCTCATGCAGAGTTGGACAGAATGAATATAAGATAAATCCACATTTTTGTCCGCAATCCTGTACATTTTGTTTTATTTTGTTTTTAGTTTTGCACAGCAAGCAGTAAATGGGACGGCTGTACATTGCATTTAATACTAAATATGCATTTAATACTAAATATGTGCTTAATACTAAATATGCATTTAATACTAAATATGTGCTTAATACTGAATATGCATTTAATACTGAATATTCATTTAATACTAAATATGTACTTAATACTAAATATGCATTTAATACTGAATATGTGCTTAATACTGAATATACATTTAATACTAAATATACGCTTAATACTGAATATGTGCTTAATACTGAATATACATTTAATACTAAATATGTACTTAATACTGAATACACATTTAATACTAAATATGCATTTAATACTGAATATATGCTTAATACTGAATATACATTTAATACTAAATATGTACTTAATACTGAATATACATTTAATACTAAATATATACTTAATACTGAATATACATTTTATACTAAATATGCACTTAATACTAAAAATATACATTTAATACTAAATATGTACTTAATACTGAATATACATTTAATACTGAATATGCATTTAATACTGAATATGTGCTTAATACTGAATATACATTTAATACTAAATATATACTTACTACTGAATATACATTTAATACTAAATATACGCTTAATACTGAATATGTGCTTAATACTGAATACACATTTAATACTAAATATGCATTTAATACTGAATATATGCTTAATACTGAATATACATTTAATACTAAATATGTACTTAATACTGAATATACATTTAATACTAAATATTACTTAATACTAAATATGCATTTAATACTGAATATGTGCTTAATACTGAATATACATTTAATACTAAATATACGCTTAATACTGAATATGTGCTTAATACTGAATATACATTTAATACTAAATATGTACTTAATACTGAATACACATTTAATACTAAATATGCATTTAATACTGAATATATGCTTAATACTAAATATGCATTTAATACTAAATATGTGCTTAATACTGAATATGCATTTAATACTGAATATTCATTTAATACTAAATATGTACTTAATACTAAATATGCATTTAATAATGAATATGTGCTTAATACTGAATATACATTTAATACTAAATATACGCTTAATACTGAATATGTGCTTAATACTGAATATACATTTAATACTAAATATGTACTTAATACTGAATACACATTTAATACTAAATATGCATTTAATACTGAATATATGCTTAATACTGAATATACATTTAATACTAAATATGTACTTAATACTGAATATACATTTAATACTAAATATATACTTAATACTGAATATACATTTTATACTAAATATGCACTTAATACTAAAAATATACATTTAATACTAAATATGTACTTAATACTGAATATACATTTAATACTGAATATGCATTTAATACTGAATATGTGCTTAATACTGAATATACATTTAATACTAAATATATACTTACTACTGAATATACATTTAATACTAAATATACGCTTAATACTGAATATGTGCTTAATACTGAATACACATTTAATACTAAATATGCATTTAATACTGAATATATGCTTAATACTGAATATACATTTAATACTAAATATGTACTTAATACTGAATATACATTTAATACTAAATATGTACTTAATACTAAATATGCATTTAATACTGAATATGTGCTTAATACTGAATATACATTTAATACTAAATATACGCTTAATACTGAATATGTGCTTAATACTGAATATACATTTAATACTAAATATACGCTTAATACTGAATATGTGCTTAATACTGAATATACATTTAATACTAAAAATTAAAACGAATCTTTTTTTACTAAATATGTACTTAATGCTAAAATATACATTTAATACTAAATATGTGCTTAATACTGAATATACATTTAATACTAAATATATACTTAATACTGAATATACTTTATACTAAATATGTACTTAATGCTAAATATACATTTAATACTAAATATGTACTTAATACTGAATATACATTTAATACTAAATATATACTTAATACTGAATATACATTTTATACTAAATATGTACTTAATGCTAAAAATATACATTTAATACTAAATATGTACTTAATTCTGAATATACATTTAATACTGAATATATACTTAATACTGAATATACATTTTATACTAAATATGTACTTAATGCTAAAAATATACATTTAATACTAAATATGTGCTTAATACTGAATATACATTTAATACTAAATATATACTTAATACTGAATATACATTTTATACTAAATATGTACTTAATGCTAAAAATATACATTTAATACTAAATATGTACTTAATACTGAATATACATTTAATACTAAATATATACTTAATACTGAATATACATTTTATACTAAATATGTACTTAATGCTAAAATATACATTTAATACTAAATATGTACTTAATACTGAATATACATTTAATACTGAATATGCATTTAATACTGAATATGTACTTAATACTGAATATACATTTAATACTAAATATATACTTACTACTGAATATACATTTAATACTAAATATGTACTTAATACTAAAAATATACATTTAATACTAAATATGTACTTAATACTGAATATACATTTAATACTGAATATGCATTTAATACTGAATATGTACTTAATACTGAATATACATTTAATACTAAATATATACTTACTACTGAATATACATTTTATACTAAATATGTACTTAATACTAAAAATATACATTTAATACTGAAAATGCATTTAATACTGAATATGTGCTTAATACTGAATATACATTTAATACTAAATATGTACTTAATACTAAATATTTGCTTAATACTGAATATGTGCTTAATACTGAATATGCATTTAATACTAAATATGTGCTTAATATTGAATATGTGCATAATACTGAATATACATTTTAATACTAAATCTGTACTTAATACTGAATATACATTTAATACTAAATATGTACTTAATATTGAATATATATTTAATACTGAATACGGGTTCAGTACAATGGGGAACTGAAGAAACATGGGACTACATGTGGCACTTGAATATATTTCAGCTGTTGTTTACTATATTTGATTTTCCTTTCCTTTCTTTTAAAACGAATATTCCTCTTCCTATTGGTATCTGTATCTGTTTAGAAAACCATTATCTTTACATTCCGAATAATAAATGGGATGGAAATAGAAATGGACTCACTGAAGCATGGAGCATGGATATTACACAGTTATACTCAGCAGGTCACGTTTTGCTTTTCCAATAAATGAGCTTTTATTGTTGTTGTTTTTTATTTTATTTTATTTTATTTTATTTCATCTACATCCTACACATCTCTCGCCGAGCTTTACACTGTCAGTAATAACAGGTTGTGTGTTGGTGTGTGGATTTTCTCAGCACCTGTGTCTTCGGTATGTGTGTGTAGCGTTTGTTGATCTTTAGCTGCTTTAACGCTAACTTTTGTGGCGTTCCAAACGAAATTAGCTGTATGTTTTTGCCAAGAAGGTCATTAGATCTATCAAAAAAATAAAAGAAATAAAACGAACTCGTTTCCATTGTTTCAGCGCAGATCCCCGTCCCACAGTGTTTTCTTCCTTGCTCTCTTCTTCCATCCCCCTGTTTTTGCCTCTGACTGTGCTTCAGTCTAGCCACCCAGGTGTTTGATTTGTCTTTTCTTTAAAGGGATTCCCTACGTGTGTGCCACAGTGTGTGTGTATTTATATAGATTTCTTTAAATGTGAGCGCAGTTAGACTCTAGCCTTTAATGCATCCTCACCATGGGAACTAATTAATAAGGACATTGAAGCAAGACCCAGTTTTGATCTGCAGAACACTGTGTGACTAACCACGGAGGCTTTTTTTCAGGGTTTAGTGTGTGTGTGTGTGTGTGTGTGTGTGTGTGTGTGTAAAAGTGACTTTATGGCATATAGTTGCAATAGATTACACACACATTTACCTTTTATCACTTTATTCTGCTTTAACTGGGAAATATTCAGTTAGGTTTTGTTTGTTTAGCAGCTGAACAGAAATCCAGATGTGGATTTAGATTCCTATCGAGCAAGCCAGAGGTGGGAGTGGTGTGGAAAAACTCCCGGGCCCTTCTGTATGTTCACACTAACAAACGATCAGTTGGAGTTGGAGTTTGTCACTTGTGCATGTAGCGACTGATGCACTCGTCACTTGTGGGCGTGTACAGTGTCTAGCGTTTGTTTGTTTGTTTGTTTTTGTTTAGAAATTCATTAAATATATTAGGTTTACTATCCAGTGTTAAACTTGGCTGTGTGGTTTTACTCGATTGTAGTTTTTTTATTTTTATTTTAAAATGTTTGGCCTCCTGGTGGTCCAGCAACAGGATCCCGTGGTCTCGTTGCTGCGGCCTGGGTTCGATTCCTGGCCAAGGCGCTAACCCAGCCACTGAAGAGTTAACTATCAAGCCTGTGCTGGTCCCAAGCCTGGATAAAATGGGAGGGTTGTTTCAGTAAGGGCAACCGGTGTAAATCCTGTGCCAAATCAAAACATGCGGACCAAATGATCCGCTAAGGCGACCCCCAACAGGGTGAAGCTGAAAGAACAACAATGACATTTTAAATCGTTTGAGTTTGTCAATGTACCACATCATACATAATTAGCTGAAAGATTGAGAATTCATATCACTTGCCATGTTGTCATTTTGACATCTAGATTAAAGGCACTTTCATCATGCCAAATTTCTTCAGAGAACGCTGAGAATAGGGGCGGCGACCGGATATGACATCATGCACTATCCTTTTTTTTTTTCAGCAAAAACCAGCCAACCAGGCAGCTTCTCTTTTTTTTATTTGCATCCTATAAAACAGGATAGTGCAACGACTTCCTCAATCGTTCCTCTTCTGAAGAGGTCAAATGCTGTGACATGTCAGTCTTCTATCCGTCACACGTCTTCACACCAGACGAATTCGCCAGCAGAGTTTATTATACGTGACTTTGGACTGCAGCAAACGTCCGATCTCCAGCCTGTCTGTGAAACCGCACAAGACACATTAAAGCTCGGACCTACAACTAGGAAAATTCAAAGAAAATGCCTCAACAAGTCAGCATTTCTGCTTGAAAATTAGAGTTTCAGGAACGTCGGCTGCTAGCAATTTTCGTTCGCTGAATATTCGCTTGTTAAATCTGTAAAACTGGCTAAATAACTTTAGCATAAAGGCACATGATTAAAAATGAAAAGCAACCTTTCCACTTGCGTGTTGATTTGAACTCGGCTCGAACGGCAGCCTGGCGCTTTATCGGTTGCTGCTGAGAGATGACACTGGTAAACTAAACTGGTAGGAATGTTTCATGTAGCCATACAGGACGTCCAAGGGAAACTCAATAAGACAAATTTCACGAAACAACCCACCAAATATCGGATTCTACCCGAGTCTACCTGACCCGGATCTCGCCGTTGCTACAGTTCGTGTCACTGTCCGAGGAAAGTGGTGTGATTAGAAAAGAAAAAGCGCTCATTAAAATGCCAGTGTGGGTGTGTTTGTTATTCACACTCTTTCAAGTTAGCCGTTCCTGTCAGATCGGTGCTGAGCAGAGGCCGGCATTCAGCGCTGGGAGACAGAGCAGAGTCATTATACATGCTGCGCACTTTGTGGACTTTGGCTTCATTAAAACAAATTCTAAAATGCTGGTTTAAATCCTGCTAAGCCCAAGCCCAGGGTTTGGATACGAACAATATGAAATTGATAGAAAGCAGCTCGGCGACCGCACGAAGAAGGAGGCGCGGCGTAGATTAGAGACGCAGGCTCCTGAGAAGTCGGACGATGATGAAACTCAGAATAATGATGAGTCTCGGTTTCGCTCGACAGTACAGTATGGAAAAGCTGCAGCTTTCTAGACCACCGGTTCAGCGGGGCTTAATGAGGCTGACGCGGCTTTGATGGCTTTAGAGCGTGAACGTGCTCGCGTGGGGAGACGAATCTGGGGGTGTCGTCTCTTTCCTGGAGTTCTGGAAGCAAAACATTCCTGCTTGAAACCCCTCAGGTTGCTATGGGCGACCACCTGAGCTAGTGAATCAGCTGGACAGGTTTAGCGCTTTCACACATTACTACTACCTTTAATCTCTCACCCAAAGCAATGCCTAGCATACAGGTTTATTTCACATCGATTCTGGACAGAATTATTTATTTCACGTTGTAAATACTGAAATATTACCATGCTAAGTAGGGAAAAATATCCAGAAATTGATATTTATCATGATATTTAAGCAGAAGTGTGTGAGCGCAATGCAAAAAAAAAAGAAAGAAAGAAAGAAAGAAAGAAAGAAAGAAAGAAAGAAAGAAAGAAAGAAAGAAAGGAAATATCTGGAATAAACTGGACAGAGTCAAATGTGTGTAATGCATCCTATTGTAATACAATACACCTAACAAATAATTATTAAACACAAACATATTTCTAAACATTTTAATCCAGTTTTTAAGCTTTTGGTTTTTTAAGGGCCCAAAATTTTTAAATTTTTAATTTTTTTATTTTTATTAAAAAAGAAAAAGAAAAAGCTAAATAACTGAAGCTTGAGACAAACAGACTAAATGATCTCACTTGATTCATGAAAATCGTCTCGGGTTACATATGTAACCCAATTCTTTGATAGCGAGATCGAGATGCGATACGTTCCCTCCAAATGGAGCTTAAAATATTATAAATGTAATTTAAAATAATTTGATAAATTTACCCATATTCAAGATATTGTCACTGGCTTTCAGAATGCTCTACACATCAATGTACTGAATTCTAATATTTCAAATAAATATGTGAGTAATTTTAATCGAAATTAAACCTCAGTAACTTAATGTACTTCTGGATTTTTTCAGTATTTTTGTTTCTCGCTCACGTTTCTACATTAACGTTTAAGAGCAGAGTAACACACTTGCGAGCTCAGCCCTCTTCCGCATACCTGAGCTCACACATGCCTACGATTGGCTAGTGTTGCTTTGATTGACAGGGGAGGAAGGGTATGCCTTGCCCTTTCAGAGAGCAAGGCCAGTTATGCTACTACAACCTGTTTATCTGTTATATAAATGAATCCTAACCAGTGGGGGTCTGGTGCTAAAAAAAATTTTTTTTAAATGTGGGTTTATTATAAATGATGAAGTAATGAAGGTAATCATTAAAAAACACCCACACACACACACACACACACACACACACACACACACACACACACACTGGAAAGTTGCCTAATCACAGGCCTCCTTTCTTCCTGGCTTGCCAATTTATCAATGAGCTTCTGGTTAAAGTCAGTCACCAGTCTCTTTTCCATTGACAACATGGCCAATGCATTCAATAAGAAGTGCTGGAAAAGCACAGAGTGTAAACCCGACCGCCATCACCTGACTGAATTTGCAAATTGGGTCGATCTGGTCCAAGCTCCTTGATTCTTTTCTTTTCTTCATCGGAACCAAGTGAAAGGATATTTTTGTAAAGATATAACCGGATTTTCTTTCATCTCGAGATATTCCGCTTGCTTTCACATTAATCAGTACCTCTCCGTTAACTGACAATCTGCTGAGCGGTAATGAGACTCGTTGAGAATGGTCCAATCACATGAGGCCAAATATATAAAAACGATATTAGAAGTTGCTTTCGGCTGCTCCCTGTTCGGGGTCGCCACAGCGGACCAACTGGTCCGCACAACAACTTAGCAAATGTTTTACGCCAGATGCCCTTCCTGACACAACCCTCCCATTTTTCCGGGCTTGAGACCGGCACCGCATCCAGTGGCTGGGGTTGAGGCATTGGCTGGGAATCGAATCCGGGCATTCTGCATGGTAGGCGAGAAACCTACCACTGAGCCACCAATGCCCCTCAATATAGAAAAACGATATTGATTCGCTAAAAACAAAAGTGGGCGGGTTTCGGGCGCAGAGTGCTGCACCCAAAGGAAGATTTGAAACAAGCCAATCAGAGGCCAGAACCAACGCCCCCCAACCCCCACACACACACACACATACACAAATTAACAAAATACAGTTTTGATTTTTTTATTTTAAATTAGTGATAATATGACTAACAGAGCAATAGTAAGACTAAATGATTTTATTTCGTTATTAAAATATCTAATTATTGTTAACGTGTTAAAGTAGCATTCTTCTCTTGCTAACTTTAAGGGGGGCGGCGCTCCGGCACCCCCTATCGTTCGGCCGCCGTTGATCCTAACAATTAAAAGAAAAAATATATATATACATAAAAACCTAAACGCTGTCTAAAGGCAGTTCTACAGCTAATGAAATGTCAAATCTTTTATCGAACGAGTCTGAACTTTTTGGTGCTTGAACTTTTAAAAATACATTTAAAAATATTAAAAATGAATGTTTTGTTTTGTTTAATAAAGTAGATCTATTTCACTGGCTGTAGAACCAGATTAAATCCAGACCTTTGTTGTGTATTCGATCACAATAAGTGGAAAGCAGAAAGAGCTGGACTGTGTACGTCTGGCAGAACGTCTGGAATAGTTCTTGAAGGATATGTGACAAGGCATCTGTAGTGTTTTTGCCCTTTGCTTATATCGTTCACTGTCGAAGCTGTCAGAAGTCAGAATGTTAACGCAGACAACAGAAAGATTTCCACTACATTTCATCATACCAGCGCTTGAAATGAGAGCCAAACCTCAACCCTGTAACTTCAGGTGATCTGTGTGTGTGTGTGTGTGTGTGTGTGTGTGTGTGTGTGTGTGTGTGTGTGTGTAGCCATTTCCTCTTTTGTGTGTGTGTGTATGTATTCCTGTTTGTCTACAACATCATGGCTAACATGTAGCAGGACCAGTCCATGTGTGACAGCACTAATGAATGTACTAATGGTACTTGTTGCGCTCTGTGCTTATGGCTCCCTTTCCCCTTCCTTGTTGTTATTTGCCAATTGTTTACAATCCATTAGCATTTACTTCCTGCTCGAATGCCGGAGCCATTTTGCCGTCACCTGGTGAGCACGGGGAGCAGTGACAGCACTGGGTGTTTATTTAATGTGTCGATGGCGGCAGCGAAAAAAGAGGTAATTGAGAATTGATTTGACCGTAATGACTTTTCATATGTTCCCTGCAGACTGCTGATGCATACTGATTAAGCTGTGAGATGGCAATTTGCCACTTAATGGGGTCTGCCCTTGTCCTTTGCGCAAGACAAACCACCCATGGATAATGTGAGCGGATAAAAGAACTACGATTTGTTTTGTTTTTTTAATTCTCATAGAAATCAGTGTGTAAAAGCCGTTTGTTTTTGGTTTTTTTACGCTTTTCTTCTTGTTGTGGTTTGATCTTCTTTACGTCAGAGCATTTGATTGGGTCGTGTCAAACAAGCGTGCGCTCGGTTTAACCGCTTACACAGCTGACATTCCTTTCTTTCACACGTTTAACGTTTACTGTGTGATGGATCGTTTTTCAGAGCTTTTATTTTGACAGCTAATGGTATGATGTCATAACCATATCCGTTTATTGTTCCTTTTTCAGTTACTGTAAAGACTAAAGCACATCCGACGACTGCACGGCTCGTGTTGAAGCTTGAAAATTGTAAATTCCAGCCACATTTTAGACAAGATTACAGCGGAACCTCGGCATACGAATTGAATCCGCTTTGGAGTTCTTAAGGCGAACATTTGTACTGCAAGACGAATCGTCCCATAAGAAATAATGTAAATGCAGATAATCCGTTCCAGCCACCCAAAAATATGACCAATATTCCCAATACGAAGCGTATGTAAACTGTATGGCTGCTTACAAAGAACTGACCCAAGTCAAGCATTCCATGTCAAGGCTCCTCACAGGAAGTCGTGCCCCCAAGCTGTTCTAAAAATAGAACAGACCACCCACACCACCGATCTGTCAACAAAAAAACGCCCCAAAAATCACCTAGCTTTTGAACGCATGCTGAAGGCAACGTTGGTATCATGGGTCGGCTCTTTCCAAACAGTTTTCGCTGACTGAAAAAAAATTTGTTTTCGGTTGGATTCGCTTAGGTTCCACTGACACCAACAGGTTTTGAACGGCTCACGGACATCCGCGCAACTTAGCCAGCGGTCAATTCAGTTCAGTTTGTTCGTATTTCGAAAATGCTTCATATGCCGATGCAAATTTCTTGCAAAATTTCAATTCTTAAGGTGAAAATTTTGTAAGGAAGGGCATTAGTATGCCGAGGCTCCACCGTACTTTTCCACACTACTCTGGATCCTTTAAAGAAGAATAAAGAGCAGCCATTAGGGCATTGGTAGCTCAGTGGTAGGTTGCTCGCCTACCATGTGGAAGGCCTGGGTTCAATTTCCAGCCAATGCCCAAACCCCAGCCACTAGATGCCCAGTTGGTCCGCTGTGGCGACCCCGAACAGGGAGCAGCCGAAATTTCTTTTTGTTTTGTTCTTTTAAAGAGCATCCATTATTTGTTACATATACATTACAATCTTTTCCTCACATATTCTAGCTTGTCAGGAAGCTGAGGTCAGAGCACAGGGTCAGCTATGATACAGCAGACAGGATTAAGAGCCTTGCTCATGATCCCACCAGTAGCAGCGCCGGGGTTTGAACCCTCGCCCTTCTGATCAGTCACCCGCTGAGCCACCACGGCTCTGCATGCACGTCTCTGTGATCTCATTTCCATCAGGATTGATTCTGACTTGCATGTGGAGACCTTCAGGATTTTACTAACAGATAGTCGTGAACTCGTTGTAGTTCTCGGTGCATCATGCGACGCTTGCTGACGTCCGTGTGATATTGTTTTTGTTTTCAGAGTCAATGTCAATTCTGCTATATGTACATGCAGAGCATTGAAATTGTGTTTCTCTCAGTCCTATGGTGCAGTAACAAGAAAAATACAACAAAACTAAAAAAAAATATTTACACATACCCTCAATCTATATATTAATATAACATATATATAAATATAAATACAGGATAAGTATAAATAAGTGTACATGAAGGTAGAAATATATGTACACATATATATGTTTTGCCATGTCTGTATTTTGGCATGTTGTTTACGGTTGTTTTGTTTCCAATTCTTTCTTCAACTTCGGGTTTGTCACGTCCGGCGCAGCCCCCACCCTTTGCGGGGCTCGAACCCGTGTTCTAGTTGTTTATTGATGGGTATGGATTATTGGGGAAGTGCCAGCTCAGTGATTAAGTTCTTGGACTGATAATGAGAAGGCTGTGAGTTCAAATCCCAGGATCACCAAAGATGCCACTTATGTAAATGAGATAAAAGTCGCTCTGCTGTAAGGAACTCCCAGAATGCAGAAGGTGCTGAATCCATTAGCAGTGTTTATTTACGCAGAATAAAATACAGTGGCTGAGAAGTGCGAAACACATTAACGAATCCAAAAACACAAGGACAATTCAGACAAACCGGAAAAGGTAGGTATAGTTTGCGAATGGAATTCTGTCACTCAGGATATGCAGGAAGTCCAGCAGGCTGTGGCAGTAGAAAGTGGACTGGTGTGTGTATGAACACAGCTCTGCTCTTATAGCACTCCTTACGTCTTTTACTCTGGAATAGTTTGGTCTTCGAAACATACCTGCGTTCTTCAGGTGTGTTTTTAGAGATCGCAAACTAATCTTTACGTCATGATACGCTATCAGTATATCCAAAATCACGGCATATGTACGTCCTTCCTCAAAGTAGCACTGAAAGAATTCCATTTTCTTATCAGTATAAATATATATGTTTGTTATTTTCTTAGATTTGTGACTTACAAGAGTGGAGGTAGGAGCACACCGGTAGACTACATCCTATGTAGAAGAGGCAATCTGAAAGAGATTAGTGACTGTAAAGTGGTAGTGGGAGAGAGTGTAGCTAGACAGCATAGGATGGTGGTGTGTAGGATGACTCTGATGGTCTGTAAGACGAAGAGGTCAAAGATAGAGATAGAGAAGAAAACCAAGTGGTGGAAGCTGAAAAAGGAGGAATGTTGTGAGGAATTTAGACAGAAGTTGAGGCAGGCTCTGGGTGGTCAGGTAGTGCTGCCAGATGACTGGGAAACTACAGCAGAAGTGATCAGGGAGACAGGGAGAAAGGTGCTGGGTGTGTCATCTGGAAGGAGGAAGGAAGATAAGGAGACTTGGTGGTGGAATGAGGAAGTATTCAGAGGAAGAGGTTAGCCAAGAAGAAGTGGGACATGGACAGGACTGAAGAGAATAGACAGGAATACAAGGAGTTACAGCGCAGAGTGAAGAGGGAGGTGTCTAAGGCCAAGCAGAAGGCATATGACGAGTTGTACACTAGGTTAGACACTAGAGAAGGAGAGAAGGACTTGTACAGGTTAGCTAGGCAGAGGGATCGAGATGGGAAGGATGTGCAGCAAGTTAGAGTTATTAAGGATAGAGATGGAAGGATGCTCACAAGTGAGGAGAGTGTACAGAGGAGATGGAAGGAGTACTTTGAGGAGCTGATGAATGAGGAAAATGAGAGGTGAACTCTGTGGAACAGAAAGTAGATAAGATTAGAAAGGATGAAGTCAGGAAGGCTTTGAAGAGGATGAAAAGTGGAAAGGCAGTTGGTCCTGATGACATCCCGGTGGAGGTCTGGAAGTGTCTAGGAGAGGCAGCAGTGGAATTTTTAACTAGTTTGTTCAACAGGGTTTTAGAGAGTGAGAGGATGCCTGAGGAATGGAGAAGAAGTGTGTTAGTGCCGATCTTTAAGAATAAGGATCTTTAAGAATGCAGAGTTGCAGCAACTATAGGGGGATAAAGTTAATGAGCCATACAATGAAGCTATGGGAAAGAGTAGTGGAAGCTAGGTTAAGGAAGGTAGTGGAAATTTGTGAGCAGCAGTATGGCTTCATGCCCAGAAAGAGCACAACAGATGCAATTTTTGCTCTGAGAATTTTGATGGAGAAGTATAGGGATGGTCAGAGGGAGTTGCACTGTGTGTTTGTAGACTTGGAGAAAGCGTATGACAGGGTGCCAAGAGAAGAGCTGTGGTACTGTATGAGGAAGTCAAGAGTAGCAGAGAAGTATGTCAGAGTGGTGCAGGACATGTATGGGAGGAGCAGGACAGTGGTGAGGTGTGCTGTAGGTCAGACAGAGGAGTTCAAAGTGGAGGTGGGACTGCATCAGGGATCGGCTCTGAGCCCCTTCCTGTTTGCTATAGTGATGGACCAGTTGTCAGAGGAGGTCAGACAGGAGTCTCCTTGGACAATGATGTTTGCAGATGACATTGTGATCTGTAGTGAGAGCAGGGAGCAGGTGGAGGAAAACCTGGAGAGGTGGAGGTTTGCACTGGAGAGAAGAGGAATGAAAGTCAGTGGTAGTAAGACTGAGTACATGTGTGTGAATGAAAGGGAGGGAAGTGGAACAGTAAGGTTACAGGGTGAAGAGGTGAAGAAGGTACAGGAGTTTAAGTACTTGGGGTCAACAGTCCAGAGTAATGGAGAGTGTGGGAAAGAGGTAAAGCAGCGAGAGCAGGCAGGTTGGAATGGGTGGAGAAAGGTGTCAGGAGTTCTGTGTGATCAGAAAATATCAGCGAGAATCAAGGGAAAGGTGTACAGGACAGTGGTGAGACCGGCCATGCTGTATGGTTTAGAGACAGTGTCACTGAGGAAGAGACAGGAGTCAGAGCTAGAGGTAGCAGAGCTGAAGATGTTGAGGTTCTCTTTGGGAGTGACAAGATTGGACAGGATTAGGAATGAGTACATCAGAGGGACAGCTCATGTTGGACGTTTGGGGGACAAAGTTAGGGAGGCCAGATTAAGATGGTTTGGACATGTTCAGAGGAGGGAGAGTGAGTATATTGGTAGGAGAATGTTGGACGTGGAGCTGCTAGGCAGGAGGCAAAGAGGAAGGCCAAAGAGGAGGTATATGGATGGAATTAATGAGGATATGAAGCTAGTGGGTGCAAGTGTTGAGGATGCAGAAGATAGGGATAGGTGGAGAGACATGATTCGCTGTGGCGACCCCTGAAGGGAAAAGCTGAAAGAAGAAGAAGATTTTCTTAGATTTAACGTTGCACTATCGAAAAAAAAATGGTTTAAAGTGAACTCACACACGTACAAGAAATAAAGTTAGATACACAATTTACTGCTTCTAGTATATCTTGAGT
>JAUCMX010000014.1:19721249-19788749 GCA_033459395.1 Hemibagrus guttatus | reverse complement strand
GTTTGTTTTTCATTGCTCTGTGTTTATTGTGGGGGTGTTCAGTGCAGGCACAGATAAAATTGCTTTTTTTTTTGCGCGAAATGCCAAGTTGCTCGTGGCACGAGACGGTGCGGCAGGTCGTACAGCCGAGGGAAACGTTTCAACTTCACGTGTTTTAATATCATTTGAATATCCAGAGTTTTGAATGTCAACCCACACCCGGATCTGATCCCATATCGACGCCCTCGCCGATACCGAGCCTGGAAGGTTCGCAGGCATCCTTCAAGTCCGTCTCTCTTGTGCAAATCCAAAAATAGCTAGCTAGCTGGCTCCGTTTTTGTACGTTTACAGCTAGCGATCTAACAAGATGTCACTATTCATATTTGTGAGTCTTCCCTATAAAGATGTAGCTGTGTTTTCTCAGTTTTATGATTCATCCTACTGTGTGATAAGTTAATGATAGATGTTTAGAAATTTCGATGCGGCACGACTTTTCATTTAATTTGGTGCTTTTTTTTCAGTCCCTTGCTGAATATTTTGCGAATATTTTGAGAAAACCATATTTTATCAACTGGTCTGAGAACTGAAATGCGATTGACATTAAACCAAGACTCACACACACACACACACACACAAACACACACACACTTACCCGCACACTGTCCTGTGCAATGGTCAGATGTTGTTGCGAGCTCCCAACCCACAATTATGATGTGGCCTGTGTGAGTGATGTGCTGCCAGCCTCTGATAATGGCCCTTCTTTTATGGCCAGGCAGAAACTAACGAGGAATTGAGGGCACTGAATAAATTGGAAAATTGCGGTATAATGATTCCGTCTGCCAGCTCGTTTATGGGGCAGGCTGCGAGAGAGAGACATCAGTGGCCTTCCCTCGGGAGAACACACACACACACACACACCTTAACTGAACGGCTTTAACCCCTGCTTCCCTACATTGTGTGATGGGGCAAAAAGGTGTGGCCTGAGATGACCGTTATTCTGGAGGACATTGTTATAGATAAATTTTCTAAAGGATTTTAAATAAAAACCTAGCAGCAGAAATATTGATGTGTGGTGCTCGAATCTGTCTCAAAGAGGTGGTCTATAAGGTCCTGGCCCTGGAGGAACACTAACACTGATCACCAGCTAAAATCAGAGCAAACTGTGATCAAGAATTGTAATCAGCATAACATCAGCAATAATGAGAACTTGTTCGAACAGGCAGGAAATTTTATCAAGGACTGATCCAAAATCCAGATAGAGATTATTATCAGTCATTATTATGATGATACGTGGAGTAAAAACTGGAAATAAAATGAGCAATGGGAAAAACAAGAAATTCAGATTAATTCTATACGGTGGCTGTAGAAAGGTCAGTTTTTTACCTTATCGTATGATGTTATTTGAATAGCAGCCTCACTGCTGCGTGTCTTGCCTTATCTACAGCAAGGAAGAAAAAAAATATTAATGAAAAAGGTACAAAATTATACCTTGGTGGAAATTAGATCGCTTGCTTTCTTTTCTGTTTCATGTCTTCTCCCTAACCGCACCCCCCCACACATACACACACACACCCCATGCTGTTTGATACGCCGCCAAAATGTACGACCACATCCTGTCAGAAATCAGAGGGATCACAGGTAGACGAGGAGCGAGAGAAGGAAAGGTGTGCAACAAACAACTGTTTCGACGGGTGTAATTAAGCCTCACCGCTGAGCTCAAAGTCATGCTGAGAAAGCCAGAGAAAGCCTTTTCTACCGAGCTGATGTTTTTTTTCCCCTCATCTCAGTCTAATTTTAGTCACTCACCATGCTAAAGGTTGTTGTTTTTTCTTTTTCGCTCGTGCTGTTTTGCTTTCAGATGAAAAAAAAAACTCAACAGCTGCGTCCTACAGTAAGCATTTCCTGCTTTTTTCCGGACGCTTCCCCCCCGAATGTCTATTGATGTGTGCGCTGCTCAATGAGCCATTTGTGGTATTTACACACAGCTTACTTAAGCCTCGACAAACAGCTAGTATCTTTTTTTTTTTTTAATATATTTGTGAAATTACTGTCATTTTGTCGGGTTTTTTTTTCTATGTTGACTGATTATTTCCTTTTCAGCCATAAAAGCAAGGAAGGAGAAGTCTAGCAGAAAAGAGAAGGCAGTTAGGTAGTTGATGGTGCTGATCGCTGAAGGATAACGTGTAGCCTCGTCTGGAGTTAGCCTGTGGACAGCGGCGCAGTGGAAAAGTGTCAGCATGATTGATATAAAGCTCGTCTCTCCGCCGGTCGTGTGTAAAGAGCAGGGCGGCGTGGAGGCCGAGCGGACTCTGCTTGCGCGTGATTGACGAGTGCTGTTCGATATTATACCTGAACTCCACGTCACCGGTGCCACCGCAGACCGAGGAAACCTTCTGGTCTCCATGGAGACCATTACACGGTCATGAATAGTAGAGCTGATTGGATGTTGCTGTGCTCACTTATCTCGCCGTGGTCCAGCGCTCGCGTTCTATATCATGTGTCTCTGGTTCTGACGTCTGAATGTCACTTCAGAGACCAAATCAGATCCGGTTTTGGGTCAGCGGCCGGACGACACGTCTTCGCTTCATTCACGATGTTTTGTCCAGATGTTTCAGGAATTCAGAGCCTAAAAAACGACAAGAGAATGAATAATTATGTGTCATAAAAAAAGAGTGGGTTTAGTATCCAAATGCAAAGCCTCGGGTGCAGAGGAAAGAGGAGCAAAGCAAGCCAGGAAAATGAAGGACAACTGGAACTTCCCAATGTGAGCGAAGATTCACCTGGAAATGTACAAAAAAAATGACACATTTATACTGATGGATTTGATCTCGAATGGATCATAAGGTTTTGGATAGACTTTTGGAGTCCAAAAGCACACAAAAGTGTCTATAGAATAAAAAAGAGGGGGTGTATACTAAGATACTAAAATACTAAGAATCTCTGAAATTCAAGTAAATAATTCAAAGAGTCTACTTTTCACTCAAGTTGTTATCAATGATGCAATTTAAATGAGACATAGAATAGAATAGAATGACAATAAAAGCTTTTCTCACTTACGCTCTCAGACTCCTGGACCTCATTGTATAAAGCTGTACAGCTGTGTTTTTCTGTAGAAGACAAAAGCTTATACATTCTTCCCACTTGCCTGTCTCTCAACCCCAAGTAAAGTTCTAACATTTTAAATTCACACTTTGCAGGGAAAAGAAAAAGGTTTTATTCTTGGGCTTGGAAAAGTGTCAGAAGTGATAAGAACATCAGCCTCTGCAAGCAAGAGTTGTAAAAGCAGGAAATGACTAAATAACTTCACCTTTCTCAAAATCAATCATTCCTAATAATTTGGACACGAGCGAGGATCACTAATTAGTCATTTCCTGCTTTTACTATTTCATTATTATACCATTTAATTATCATCATTAACAGTCCAAAGCAGTGCCTGCTTTCGGATTCTTGGCTCTGACAAAAGTGGGATGACCCGATTTTCCTTAATTCATTTTTTTTTTTTTTTTGATTAACTAATAATTTAAAAATCAATAAATCTGTATTGGTGGAAATGGAGCTCTGGAAGGACAATGGGTTATATTAGGGATATCGGGAACTACTGAAATGTGGAAAAATGATGCAATAAAGTTGATGTGATAAAGTGAAAAGTTGACAGATAGAGATGAGAAGAATTAAAATCAGAAAAACCTAAAGCCAGTCCCGTCACACATCAAATATTGGTATTTGTCAATATACAGTTGAACCTCTGCGTACAAATGCCCTCCCTTACGAATTTTTGCCTTAAGAATTTAAATTTTGCAAGAAATTTGCATCGGCAAACGAAGCATTTTCAGCATACGAACGAACCGAACCCTGTCTAAGTCGCGTGTACGTCCAGGAGCCGGGTTGCCTTCGGCATGCGTTCAAAAGCTAGGTGATTTTTCGGGTGATTTTTTGTTGACAGATCGGTGGCATGGGTGGTCTGTTCTATATTTAGCCCAAGCTTGATGGCACGACTTCCTGTGAGGACCCTTTGACATGGAATGCTTGGCTTGGGTCAGTGCTTTGTAAGCAGCCATACAGTTTACATACACTTCGTATTGGGAATATTGGTCATATTGTTGGGTGGCTGGAACGGATAATCTGCATTTACATTATTTCTTTTAGGAAAATTCATTTCGCAATACAAAGAACTTACCTCCAGAACGAATTTAACTCGTATGCCGAGGTTCCACTGTATAAATTTAAAGGTGTGGGCAAATCCCATGATCCTTTGCTCATAATTTTGTCACATGAGAATCAATCACAAGACCAAATAAACAATCTATCCTCATTTATAATCTTTATTCCTTCACGTCTACGTGACGAATCCACGCTGTTATTTTTGGCCCTGTTACAGAACCTCTTCTTGCTTATCATTATCTCATTATCCTTGTCTAGTTTTAGCTTGTTAGCCGAACTCCTTTTCTCTCTCGAGCATTGCCGAGCCCTTTTGTTTTGCCTGACGGAGTAGTTTTAATAAAAACCATAAACCTGCACCTGCGTCCTTCTGTTCACCTTAATGACAGCGATCCATAAGAATCAAAGCAATATAAGTCTCATTACAGCAAAAATAAAATTACTTTTGTGCAAGAAAAAGTACATAATAAAATACATGCAGCTACTTATTACAGAAATGGAAACATTGTCTTGTCGGGTCTTTAGAAAAACTCATTGTTTCCTTAATATCTTATTCTTTCTAACATTTTTTCTGGCATGAGGGGAAAAAAATTCCTAGAATGTAAGGTAACTGCAGCTAAAGCTAACTGTGCTTTTAAGCTAACTAGCTAGGTTAACTAACACCAATGTAATAAATTTAACAAACAGAATGATTGAGCTAGGCTAAGGAATGGTGTTGTTCTACTCAAGCTTGCTAGATAACTAGATTTCAAAGCCAATAAAGATGATAAAGGCTGTATTTCTAAACTTTGCTGTATAAAGTGAGTGACAGTTCAGGCGAGATATGACCAAATATTCTGTTTATTTTTCTGCTAGTGGAAAAAGAAGAAGCCCGAAGGAGCTACATGAACTTTATAGCATGTCGGTTAGCCGGCTAGCTATCTCTCGATGATTTGTACAGTCCTGTTAAAGGTGCTTCAGGCAAAATCAACCTGCATATTTAAAGCTAAAAGATGTATTAAAAAGTAAAATTTGTCATCTCTGCATATGATGTAACTAACTCTACTGTAGTAACGGTTTAGAACCAGGAAGCGGAATTTTACGTAGCGAACACAGACAACTAGAATGATAAACACAGTCAGACGTCCCAGAGAACGACCCTGGAACTACTTGAATAAGATTTTTGTTTTTTTTAAATCTCTATTAATCTCTATTAAAACTAATCTCACACTGCATTTCATAAAAATAAATAAATAAATAATTTAAAAAAAAATGCTAGACATGTTTTTTCACAAAACTGAGGTATTCTCAGTAGCAGCTTCTCCTCACATCGATTCTCGCTACATATCTCAGATATTTTGGACTTATCAGGAGAATTAATGTCAAAATAAAGCTAAAAATTTGATTAATATATCTGCGCAGCTCTGTCATCAACCCTTTATTAACCGTCAGCTCCAGCTTTCATCTTCCTTTCACACATTTTCGGTAAAATCTACAGAACGTTTGGGAGGAAAAAAACCTTCAAAGTTTAAGCCACACAAAGTTGTGATGTTATATAACCGTCATTCAACCTTCATTTATAAAGTAAAACTATCTTTTAGTTTAGAAGTACAGCCTTTATAGGCTTTGTAGGTTTTCTGATCTAGTTAGCTAGCTAGCTTGAGTAGCACAAGAACATTCCTTAGCTTAGCTCAGTCATTTAGCAACAATTTAGCTTTGTTAAATTTGATACAGGAGTCAGCTAACTTAGCTAGTTAGCTTAGAAGCACTGTTAGCTTAGCTGCAGGTATCTAGCATTACATATAAACTAGGCATTTCCGCTCTAATCATTACTACTATCTTAGTAGCACAATATCTAACTGGCTAACTGTAAGGGCTTCATTCCTTTCACACTGAACACTTTTTTTCTTCAGGTTTTCAGGGGTTTTTTCCCTGACAGCACAAATAGTCTGACAAATAAAAGTGAAAATGGATGCTTAACATTTGACTCGTATGCTTTTGTTTTTCTGAGGGCTGTAGACGCTTGTGTGGCAGGGTGGTGAAGAGCTGCAGGCTAAAACAAACAAAAAACAAAAAACAAGACAATATAGCAGTCAGTCAGTTCTTAGGCATTTGGTACACTTAGCTGTACTGTACATATAGTAGACAGTACAATGATTACTTACAGCAGCTTTAAGAGCAAGATGTTTATCAAAAAAATAAGCTCTGCTAATTTCAAATTAATGAAATCAGGTCTACGCTAATGTCTGAGTGCTTTGGCTAGTCGGAGTCTGGATGGTTTTGTCCTGTACAGACAAAATAGCGTAGTAGTACCGTGTAGAAACGAGTGTCTGCACTGCTACTCGACACGTGCTGTGCTGTAGGAGACGTGAAGCAGCCTGTACAGCTCTTAGTGTCACTTCCAGAGAGAGAGAGTGTGTCAGTCGCACACCGGACACGGGACACGCACAGATCCAGACACATACGCATGCGCATCATTACACAGACAGACTCAGACGCCGGACGTTTTTCTCTGACAAGCCGACGGCTCAGAAGCCCGGCCTACTCTACCTGTCTCACCTTGACGATGGGCAGAGAGGAAATCCGATCGTTACCTATGAATTATTGATTTTCTGCAAGGGTACCTCTGTGGTTTATCAGTGATGTTTGCAATAATGTGTTTCCAGGTCTGGGAGAGGAGAAAAAAAAACATCACCTAAAATATATAGTGGTTTCCAAGCTGGGTGACACACATATGCAAACACCACACACACACACACACACACACACACACACGAGGTGTAACACTACCCAATATTTAAATGCAACAATTGCAACGATATTCATTTCCTGCATCTGTGCCATAGGTTTCCATTTTCTTCTGGTTTCTATTAAAATAAAAATATTTACGTTCTATTAAAACATAAAAGGATAACTATAGCTGTCATTATACCGTGTTTGTGTGATCAGTGATCAGTTCAGCGGCATTTAACAAAACAAAATTAGTGCATTTGAATGCAACCAAATCAAATAAATATTACCCGTCTGTCCCGCATTTCACTGGTGTACCAGGTCAAAATTTTCACATCACAAAAGCCACAAACAATGACCTGTATGTAGCTCAAAAAGTTCAGGACAGACAGACACCTTAACTGAGTTTTACACCCACAAGCGTATTGCTAAACTAGCCCAAATTTGTGTAAAAAAAAAAACCAAACCTGGCAACCTTCCTGGTGTGAATCTCAAGGGGGCGTGTCTAAAGTCACCCAGCTATTACTCACAAGGTCAGATGTCTTTTTGAATCCTGTGTTCTCCCTCATACCAAGTCTCTGGGAACTGCCTGATCAGCAAAGCTTCATCTTTAAGCCGGAATTCTGTTTTATATCAGCAGATGGAGTGTGTGTGTGCTGCGCTTATGCAATGGAATTAGCACCCAAGCTAGCAGACTAGTATGCTAGTATATAAGATTGATTCAATATGTGGAAATATCAAATCAAGAGCATTGTGTTGAATAATATGATACACTGTCTCGTTAAACTTTAATAATGCCTTCGTCATTATTTACATTTTAGGCATTTGGCTAACACCCTTATCCAGAGCAACTTACATTTTATCTCATTTTTTATTCAGCAGTTGGAGGTTAAGGGCCTTGCTCAAGAACCCAGCAGTAGCAGCTTGGCAGACCTGAGATTTAAACTCACAACCTTTTGATCAGGAGTCCAACATATAAACCTCTGATATACCATTTCCCCTATCGGGAAGCACACTGGAGGACACACTGGCTTAATGCTTAGTGTGTTTGCATCCCTGCTCTGTGTACGTGAAGTTTGCATGTTCTCCCTGTGATTCAAGAGTTTCCTCCAGGTACCTCAGTCCAAAGACGTGTGTTTTAGGCTGATTGCCATCTCTAAATTGACCGTAGTGTGTGATTTTGCCCTGCGATGGACTAGCACCCTGGTTAGGGTGCCTCTTCCCATCTGCCTCATGTCCCCTGTGATACACTCCAGGCTCCCTGCAACCCTGCATGGGATAAGCTGTTCAAAAAATGGATGGATGGATGGATGGATGGATGGATGGATGGATGGATGGATGGAACGAACGAACGAACGAACGAATGAGACTGATAGGAGTACTCAGATTGTGTGGATTGTATATCATCTCTGAGACAGATACATCCTCTGAAGCACTGAGCACGGATCCATGAGGCACAAATTATAATCCTTTCCAAGCTTAGTATTTCATAATACTGTAGACAAGGATGGATATAAACATACACCAAAAACTGGAAGATGAGGAAAAGCCAGATATGGAAGCGAAGATTTCTTGTGATGTCTGCTTTGCTAGGCCATATCTGAATTACTGAGTTTTCATTTCATCTCAGATTCTTGCTCTTTATAAATGTTGACAGACGCTAATATAATTACTAACAATGACATATATTTACTAAGATATATAATTAGCATACGCTAACTAATATAGAATTGTCAACATTAATTATATACTGTAGGATTATACATCTATGGCCTTTCGAAGAAAATATATGAAATACACAATAAAATTAACAAATGTGGAATTGTGACCATTAGTAACTCTGGTCTGCATCATTTCAGTAAGCAATAAGCGAAAATAAATCATGATTTAATAAAAAGCTCACAAGTTCAGCAGCTGACGCTATGTTCATTTTCTTGTGAAGTTTGGATTGCGGTGCTGTGCCACAGTCTCAGGTCTTCAGATCTTAAGGTCTGTACGCTGAAGTGGAATATGAATAAACCATGTTAGAGATAAGACACATAGTGACCTCAGTATTCTAAAAGTTCTATACTGCCATTCATTTTTAATCCAGTTAGAACTTTATATAACACTAAGGTCATGAGCTTCATTTTTTTCTTCCGAGTCAGAGTGACTCAGCCAGTTAAAACTAATTCCGCTTCATTTAAAATTAATGTCATATCAATAGGTCCATTTATATCTATTATGGACATGGGTTTGTTTGATATTTCCATATTTCTAATCATTTTTTCGATTACAGTGTCATGAAATTCGGCCTTGCGTTTGCCAACGTTGTAATAATAATTACCTTCTGTCACTTGACCTTGATGAAAAGAGGAGATGGAGAGTAGACAGGAAGCCAAATGCTCGTGAGCACAGTATGGGCTGTGTTCAGAACGTGTGTGTTTCCTGAATAGTGCTGTCAGTAGGAGGTTTTCTCCCTGCGTGTGGTCCACACGGTCAAAGACATTCTCTCGTTTCAGGCGTTTTGCATTCGTAGGTATGAATCTAACACCGTCGAAACGAGGGCCAGGTGCTTGACGTCAAGCCTGAGTCACCTGGCTGCTGATTACGTGACATATACAGTATTCTCTGAGTTCCAGTCGGTCTGTTGAGTTTCAGCTGCGAATAAGCACGAAGATAGACGGTCGAAGACATCTGCGAATCTTTCACTGTGCGAAATCACACATTTCTAAATAGCGTTCGCCAGGCCGTGGACGGCTCCCCGCCCCATCTCCACAGAAGCTCTCGTCTCCCGAAGATGCTGCTAGTGAGGGACTTAATTAACCAGCGAGATTCTGTGACACATTTCAGTGTGGCTGCAAATCATTAGCGGCATATCGAGGGTCTCTCGAGTCGAGTTCGCAGTGCCTGTTTACGGTGCCTGTACCCCCACGCCATGTGACGAGCAGCTTGTCCCAGCACTCGCCGTCGTCCTGTAAGGGCTTACAGATGACACGTGGCTGTACGAGGCTCCTTACATCTCGAGCTGAAAGAGTAATATAGGCAAGGACAGATTGAGCGTAAATGTCACTGTTTGATCTGCTTTCATGAGTGTTCTGGCCCTTACTTACAGGAGGTGAGGAACAATCCTTTACAGATGTCACTGCAAAGGACAAGGAAAAGTAATTGCTTTGTTTTGTTTTTCCTCACATTTCAGAACAGAGCTCTGACTCACAATATTGATGCCGATTTTTTCTGCGCCGTCCTTGAATGGCTCATTTAAACAAACACACTTTGCAGCCTCAGGTGTAGTCTTAGGTGTATTATACATTTCGAGATGCTTTTTTGCTCACCGCGGTTGTAAAGAGTATTTCAGCTACTTCCTGTTAGGTCAATCAGTAAGATGTTTCTCACTGCAGATCTGCTGCTCACTCACTGGAAGCTTTCACCTTTTACCTTTTGGTGTAAACTGTTATTGTTGTTGTTGAAAATTGTAGAAAATTTGCTCAAATAGTCCAACCAGCCTGTTTGGCACCAAATAACCACATCATGGTTAAAGTCACCGCAATCACACTGCATGGTTTGGTTTTATTTTTGCTTCTAAAGGTTGATGTAAACATTGAAGCTTCTTGAAAGAAGCTAAGGGTACTAGCATAAACAATACAAGCAGAAACAATAAAGGCAATGCTTATACATTCATACACCTGAGACCCCCTAAATGTGTTGTTCTGCTCTATTAGAAATAATGGATGTAGAATATTACAGTGTTTATTACATTTAAAAAACAAAATGAACCCAAATACATTTTGGTCACCAACATCACCAACGTTATTCAGGTTCGCTAGCTGTCATAGCACACGTGGAAAAAGTGTTTGCATTTTATAAAGCTGAAAATGGAAACATTTTAAACTATAGTTAAGGACTTGCTGTGGAGACGGGCACCATCTACATAACCAGAACAAAACATCCAAGTAAAAAACATTTAACGGTCCAATAGTCGATTTCTTTCCTTGCTAAACATACTGAAATATATGTAGAATGTAATAAAAAATAATAGTTAAAGTCCTGACCTCAGAAGACAAGTATTAAGTGGCTGAGAAATCCATTGACCGCAGAATGCATGTTTGCGTTTCCAAGGCTATCATGTTAGTCATTTTAAAGACCCACACCTCATCACAGCCTGCTAGCATGCTAGTGCGAATGCTTTTTACATATAAAACAAAGGACAGAGTGCACGTGTGGCCATTTATAATTATGAGCCAGATTTTGTGTGTTTGCAGTGTTATATAGTGTGCCAGAAAGTGATGTCACTGATTGCTAATGCTAGCAATACTTGGCATGCTAGGTCTAGTTGAGCCACAGTTTTGTGTTCATGGGCAGGAAGTGCTTGGGACGTTCTCAAATACTCTAAAAAAAATCCTACATAATACCTTTAATATCACTTCAAAGTTCAGAGGTGCTTCATTTCAGATTCCAGCTGCCATTTTAAGCACATGATTTTTTTTGTTAGTTCACACCATCTCAAAGTGCTCGAGGATGAAAGCCCCGTTTTAGGTGTTGCAGGCAAGCATCATGTGATATTTTTAATCTAATATGGGCAGCTGCTGGATGTCAGTGGAGGTAAGTCACCAGCAGAGTGACATGGGAGAACTTAAGAAGATTGAAGACAAGTTAGGTTAATGTGTTTTAAACCAGCTATGAGGAACTAATGGCTCATGCAGGAAGGCTAGAAGGAAATCAACTCTGGAGATGACGAGGAAGTGAATAATCACCTCAGTGATCGATTCCTCCTGATGTTTTAGAGATACTCTTGATTTAATAAAGATTAGAACATGTCTGATATGAGAAGTGATCACACAATACTTTCTCGACTCGATGATTCTAGCATTATAGGCCAAGCCTAAGAAGTGCAAATAAAAGCAACAAGTGTGCACTTTTAGAAAAGAAAAGGTACTAAACTTTCAGGAATACTCCTTTTGTACTATTAGTGTATATATTTCACCTGGAAAGGTGCCTATAGTGTACCTTTAAAGCTATAAACAGTGATTATGGTCTAATAAAGTACTTTTTAAAGGTATAGAGAAAGATAGATACACATGTATTAACACACCAGCAACAAGATATGGTACAGATTAGTATCCTTTCTTAGCATGTAAGGCACATCAGGATGCATTGAGGTGGCTTTGGCTGCAAGAATGATGAGATATATACTCAGCATATTGCAGGTCACGGCACCAACAACACATTAAGTGTACGAAAATGTTTTTTTACTGGTTTTCCTAACAACTGAAGCAACAAGTAGAGCTGCTTTAAAAAGCTTTGATATTATGCAGGGTGTAGATTTTGTAGATTAGTAAGTTCAAAAACTTAGATAATTTGTGCTAAATATGTTGTGTGCAATATAAAAAATCTGCTGTGGATTTCAGCTGCACATTTGAGTTGATTTGTTATTTGAGTGAAATATTGATAGAATACTTGATTGAATTTATTTGAGTTATTTTTGTTTTCTGTTGAGCTGGTTTGAGTTGATTTGATTTCAGTTTGATTTGAATACACTGGAGTTTATTGTAATTCGTTTGAGTTGAGTTGATTTAAATTGAGTTGACTTTGTATTTAGTTGATTGGAGTTGCATTGGGTTGATTTGACTGTATTTAAGTGGGGTTGATTTGAGTTGGGTTTATTTGATTTGAGATGTGTTGATTTAAGTTTTTGTTGATTGGAGTTGTGTTGGGTTGATTTGACTTACGTTCTGTTTACTTGAATTAAATTGGGTTAATTTGAGTTGATTTGTGTTACATTGATTTGAGTTGGCTTGAGTTTATTTGATTTGGGTTGATTTGAGTTTATTTGAGGGGTTGATTTGAGTTGGGTTGATTTGAGTTTGATTTGAGGTAATTTAAGGGGTTGATTTGAGTGGAGTTAATGTGAGGTGTGTTTATTTGAGTTGGGTTTGGTTTGAGTTACCGGGTTGAAGCTGAAGCTGTTGGCAATATTGGTGATACCTTTTGCAAGAGGACAGGAATATCTGCATGTTTCTAGATAACACCTCCCCCACACTCATACTGGGCTCTATTTTAAAGATACGGTCTCTGACTTCCTGTTTTGACAACATTTCTGAATGTACGAGTTTAGTGTTGGCGTCTGCAGCCATCCATGTCCTCATGCAAATGTTTTTCTTCCTCCCCTCATATGTCAGATGCTAATTAGTAAGTATCTAATTAGTGTTAGTAGATTAATCACTCTTGGGAGAGGCGACTGTGGGGGGTTAGTGGGATGTGAAAGGATGGGGTTTGCCAATGAGACTTGGGCAATGTGATGAAGGCGCTAGAACCGTTGCATTTCACCAATCAAAATGAAAAAAGAGTGATGAATATCTATTGGATGTGAAGATTGAATTTTTTTTTGCTGTGTTTGAGGAAATGAGGTTAAAAGGTAGTACAAACATTTGTGGCATTTCCAGAATGATCACTGAAGCATCGTTGGAGGCCAGTAGTTATGATTTTCACAGTTTTCACTGATAAAATTGCATTTAGCATGAGTGGAGATTATGATTATTTGATTATTATAATGTAGTGTTTATCTGACTGACCCATGCCTGATTCTTTCTCGCATCCTAATGAGTATGCATGGCATGTCTCATATAAAAGCTAGGAAACTGGATTTGAAATGATATTAAAGATGGCCTAAGAAGCACAGAGACTCTGGTCCATCTGTAGAAGAGGGAATATTTTATCAGGGTTGTTTTTTTTCCCTCTGTCTTCTGGTGAGAATGAATTTCACAGTCTCCTTGATGAAATCGAAATTCTGTCTGTAATGGATGATTATTCAGCAAAGCACAATGTGACATTTTTCTTTCCAATGAGAGATCTTTACGTAAGTCGTAACTGAGCGTGGGCAAAGAATTCATTTTCCTTTCCTTGCAGTAGTTCTCTAATGAATTGTAAAGAAGTGATGATGATACCTCTTTATATAGTCGAAAGAAAGAAAGAAAGAAAGAAAGAAAGAAAGAAAGCGTATAATGTTTTTCTCTACACATTTTTATAGGTTTGCTACATAATTTTTTGTCCTTTCAGATTGCTGCTGGGGAGTTTGACAAAAAGATTCTTGGCCTGCTAATGAATTGTGCCATCTTTTGAAACAGTTATTGCTACTAAGACAGAAGAAATGTGCAGAAATTCTAATTACGTGTGCAAATAACCATGGCGCCGATTCAATTCTACAGGACTTTTGCCACTGGCAAGTTGGAAGTAATTGACTATGTGTGAGGACATTCAATCTCTTGGCTAGCAGCGATGTAACATGCCAAGACGAGCTGCTGCACCACTAGTTTTACAGATAGCCCTTGGCACAATGGTATAGCAAGACAGGGGATTGTCTGTTCTGTTGTGAGCTTAATTAGAGGAATGCAAAGCAAGGAAATAATGCTGGAGGAAAGAGATACTTCATGCTTGGGAATACTGAGGGCAGGACGAGTGTGTAACTGATTGTAATTGGCATAGGTTAATATCCAGAAAATAGCCTGCAACTAGATGACTCGACTAAGCCAGGAATCAGAAGTGGAGCTGGTCCACATGCTGTAGATGAGCCAGAGGCACAAACCTGTGCAGTTATTAACCAATCCCTGTAACAGCCTGCAGGGGGAAAGGGATAGACACTGAAGGGAGTGAAACGCACTCTGATAGGATTTCCAGGCTTTTCTTTTCTTAGGTTCTTAAATTCTATTTTTGTCAAGACACACCATACATCTGATTATCTGTTTAAATTCATGTCTGATGGAGTACAACCTTGAATTCCATCCACTGTAGTGTATTTGCCTATGGTGATCAAATCAAGCCCTGGGATGAACCGGTGTCCAATCTGCATCCAGTATTCCCCAGTGATCCACCACAACTCGGCACTCGTTCACTCGTTCTGCGTTGTACCAAAGATTCGTCTTTGTTGTCTAGAAGAAGGAATCACTTCTGGTCTGACTTGGAGGTTAGCACGTTTGCCTCACACCTCCAGGTTTGGGGGTTCGATTCCTGCCTCCGCCGTGTGTGTGGAGTTTGCATGTTCTCCCCGTGCCTCGAGGGTTTCCTCCGGGTACTCCGGTTTTCTCCCCCAGTCCAAAGACATGCGTTGTAGGTTGATTGGCATCTCTAAATTGTCCGTAGTGTGTGATTGTGTGAGTGAATTATAGTGTGTGTGCCCTGCGATGGGTTGGCACTCCGTCCAGGGTGTATCCTGCCCAATGACGCCTGAGATAGGCACAGGCTCCCTGTGACCCAGGAATAGGTCGGATAAGCGGTAGACAATGAATGAATGAATTTTTCCCCCAATTTTGCTATTTTCCCACCTACCAGCCATGCCTATCATATCACAGCCACAACTCTGGGGGGTTGAAGATTAACTCCTTCTAAGACACTCAAACTGCTGTAACGTTCTCGAAGTAAAGCGCTATCCGTCCTCTTCCGCATACCTAGTCTCCCAGCTCACCCACGACGATGTTTAATAATGTTGTACTAGCTGCCATGCGGAGAAACACCATTAAACACAGTTTCTGTTTGAAATCTATTAGCTAGTTCCATGCCGAGGATAAAGACATCAAGGTGACTTTTATTATATGTTTTACTGACGGTTTAATGCAGGAGGAAAAAAGAAACGGTTGATTGATTTTATTTCAAGTTGTCATTTTGCCCTCTGTATTTGATCATTTTCTTTTCAGTGGCAGGGTTTAAAGTATTTTATTGCTTTACAGCTATTACTGGCCATCTTGATTGACGGTAGATGATTAAATAAAATCTTCTGAATGCCACCAGCACTTCCAGCACTTCCAGTGTATCTGACATCCAGTCAAAAGTACACGAGCGTGTCATGCTTATCTGTTTAATAAGTCTACCTGATGCTGGGATTTTATTTTGCGTGAATATCTCACCTTCACTAGCCTCTTAACCCAATGCCAAACTACTCAGTAATCTCAGTCCTCAGTATCCATATCTACACACCGAACCTGGAGGAAGCACAACTACACAGGTTTTGTCTAAGCAAGGCTTCACGCCGTACTAATAATTGACAGTTTCTGATTGTAATCATAATGAAAGCCCACGCAATCACCCACCTACAGATCTCTAACCGCTAGTTTATGTACATGAGAGTGAAAACACAGTTTAGGGTTTAGCTCCAAGAAATCACCAACGATTGTTTTCATCTCGTCACTCAGTAAACCGCGTCTTCTTCAGCGTTCCAGTTGGAGATTCGTGCTATTGTTCAGGGTTTTGTTCTCACCTGCCTGTCCTTCCCTTTCGGCTCCAGACATTTGTTCCATACAAAAGAGATAAATTGCTGCGTCCACTTGATCAAAACTTTTGCTCAGAGGAAAATAAAAAGAAAGGCAATTTCAGATTTCGCAGTACATGATACTTTTAGGTTTAATAGTGTTTACAAGGTGCAGCAGAAATCAGTTTATTTTTGTTTTATAACTGCAGCATATGATTAGAATTTCATTCACTATGTGTGTAGAAATCAATAAAAAAAAGGTGTAATAAATATTGATTATGGGGGGCACGGTGGCTTGGTGGTTAGCACGTTTGCCTCACACCTCCAGGGTTGGGGGTTCGATTCCTGCCTCCGCCATGTGTGTGTGGAGTTTGCATGTTCTCCACATGCCTTGCATCTCTAAATTGTCCGTAGTGTGTGATTGCGTGAGTGAATGAGAGTGTGTGTGTGCCCTGCGATGGGTTGGCACTCCGTCCAGGGTGTATACTGCCTTGATGCCCAATGACGCCTGAGATGGCGCAGGCTCCCCGTGACCCCAAGAATAGATCGGATAAGCGGTAGACAATGAATGAATGAAATATTGATTATTATTATTATTATTAATTATTATTATTATTATTATTATTATTCATCTTACATTTTAAATGAAAGATTATGTCACATAGCATCCATGAAAAGATTTTCAGTGCTTACAACTACATCAGAAATGCTGTAATAAGAATTGTAAGAAATTATATCAACCATCAAGATCCTTTTTTTAATTTAATCAATAAGTTAATGTCAGTTTTAAAGCTTTCCCTTTTTCTACTCATCACCATCATTAAGTTATTAGAACTTAAATTAAGCGGCTTCTCACTGGACTGGAGCTAAGATTAGACTCTGGGGGTTTTTTTGTGTGTGTGTGTGTGTGTGTGTGTGTGTGTGTGTGTGTGTGTGTGTGTGTGTGTGTGTTTTGATCCCAGAAATGCCCATTGCCCATAGAAAACTCAAGACAAACTCAGGCATAAGCCTATCTCTTACGTCAAGCCCGTGTTTGTCCTTGCACCTTCCCGACTTCAATAGACACCATTCTGGACTTTATTATCCGTCTGTAGAAGGACATGGCACAGCATCTTTTTTTCTTTTTTTTTTTACTTCACTTTCTTGCAATGCTCGCAAAAAAATGACAAAGGAGTTTTGTTTGAAACAACGAGGTAGGAAATGTGTTGAGCTGACGATTTGGAGTGTGTAAAGTTTTTCCTTTTTAACACTGGCGATTCGACTTGCAAAAAAAAAAAACAAGCTTGTCCGGTAGATACGACCCTGTGAAGACGAAGTGAAGGAGCTGCACAAACATTAGAGAATGAAAAAGACAAAAAGAATGCAAAATGGAGTAAATGCTAAAGAATTGTGATAATCTCAGTTGAATATGATGATGGCAGACAGAGGGTTTAGAAGCCAGTGTGAGATGTGACGTGTGAGTTAATAAACCTGTTACTAAGAGCCTTATTTAGCTTTAACGTGTTGATATAATATAACGGCTGTAACGGTTTAATAACAATTTATGTTTGGTTAGTTCTATTTATCAGCTTTAACATAAATAAACAAACAAACAAACAAATAAATAAATAAATAGGTAATAATAAATAAACAGACAGACAGACAGACAGACAGACAGATAGATTACACAGGTAGATAGATAGACTGACGGACGGATGGACGGACGGATGGATGGACAGATTACACAGCTAAATAGATAGATAGACAGACAGACAGATAGATATATTACAATATAGATAGATAGTCAAACAAATAAATAAATAGGTAGATAGATAAATAGAAGTAAAAAAAGTACAAAAATAATGTTATTATAATACAAAACAGCAATAATAATAATAATAATAATAATAATAACAATAATAATAATAATCCATCATTATTAAATACAGCTCAAAGTGTTTCACATACAAAAACATAAAACCACATTTTAAAATGTCTGCCATTGTTTACTTTTACCTATTTAAATATTTAATTATTTAATTGATCCTTTTTATATATATATATGAATATATTTCATAATTCTCCCCCTAATTGAAATACTTCTAAATATTTTTTCCTGTGAAATGTGTTTAAATCTGCTAACATTTATTTATTTATTTGTTTATTTATTTATGACAGTGTTACCAGTGCTTGTTTTAGATAACGGTAATGAAATAATTGTTCTCTGAGGCATGATTAAAGTAAGTATTATTTTTAGCTTGCAAGTCCGAAGAAGTTGATTATTTTTCTATATCATGTTTCAGCTCTGTCATTAATTTGGCTGTAGCAGATCACGGATTTATATTAATGCACTCGTTCTAATACACTATCGTTTCTAAAGAAACTGCTCATTCATAGCGACCGGTATTGTATAGAGCAAAATTAATCTCTGTACAATACACATGAATGCTTGTGTAACTGATGTGGGGAAAACGTCCTGAAGACAATGTTTACATGATATTTAGGAAGGAGTTTCCCAGGAGATTCTCAGGAATATGGCAAGGAATTCTCAGGAATATTAACAAATAAAAATGGTATTTTTTGGACCAATTGCTGTGATACAAAAGGAATAATAATAATTACATTTAAAAACCACTTCAATGTGTTTTGTGGATTATTTACATCGTCTTTAATAATTCATACATAATAAATATGAAAAAGCTGGTAGTTAGTTAATGAGTTTAATTTATTTTTTTTTAAAACCCAGACTCGGTATATGTTAAGAAAAATGACACTAATATATTAAGCTGTGCTTTCTGACCAGCTCACAGATTTAAATGGACTTTCATTTCAATTTTTTTTTTTTCCACATTAAGGGTTTCATATTGACATTTTTTTTCACCTTATTGCTGAAAAGGCTGATAAAGATAAAAGATTTTTTCCCCCAACTGGATTAGTAAACTATCTGTTCATATTTATTTCTTAATTATTTTTTTTTATTTATTTTCATTTATGGTTTATTAACATGTCATACCATCTATTTAATCTATTTTAGTATGCTATAAAACATTACCAATAAAACATTAAATTGCATATTTTTCTTTTTTCTTTTTCTTTTTTTTTCTTCTTATACACAAGTTGTTAAACGAGTTGTGTATCATCTCATTCCCTCGGAATAATAATAAAATAAAAAAAAAAAACACTGTCAGTGTGAAGATGTGTGAAGAGCTATAAACGTTCTCGGTTGCTCTGGGGATCAGTCAGCACTTACAGATAAAAAGCCTACAGTCCACTTGATGTTCATCACTGCCTTATTTAGACTGTGGGTTAAATATAGATCAATAGCACCAGGAAATGGAAGCTGAGCATCTGCACATGTACAGAAGTGAGGTGAAAGACCTCGCCGTACGCCGTGCTGCCGGAGCGAGAAGGTCGCATTGTTTACGTCAGTTGCGCTGTTTATGTTTCGTATTTAGTTTATGAGAAGCCTTAAGACCAGGACAAAAGGGCAACTAGTAGCGGGGAGCCCACAGCCCTGATCTAGCCGGTACCCTGTAGGAACAGGAAGTCCCACATATGGGAGAGGAATGAGAGCAGCAGGTCTTCACTGGTCACTTGGAGCCCGGTGGCCATCGAGCGACAGAGTGGCAGCTTGGAGCTTCACAGGATTGTTGGCTGCTGCTGCCCCTTCCCATGTCCCTCACAAATGGCAAGGTGCTGTGGATCTCATTTCTCAGGAGCTGTGACAGTTGCTGAGGGTTCATATGGCGTGCACCTGAGCACCTACATAACCGCCGCCATCCAAACCCTGTCAGATCGCTAACTTCCACGCTGCTTTGTAATGCTAATAGCGTCCACGAAGGAATTCACCAAAAAAAAAAAAAAACGTTTCCATTCCAACTTGTCACCACATTTCACACACAAGCTTGAGTCAAGTTCTCGCTTTCCTCTCCCTGTTATTTCCCTCATGAACATTCTCTGCCACGTCCCACGTTTCTCTCAGCCGGGCCGAGCTCTGAGCATCTGCCATGTGCCCGGAAAAAGAGGAGACGCTGAGGTGTGCAAATCAAGCATGCGATCTCGCTCCTCAGACGCTGAAAGAAATCTTCTGTGACAACATCAAAACTATCGCATCATCTTTAAAGAACTATTTCTTTTTCTTTTCGAATAAAAAATCTGAAAAATGGCTTTTGGGTGAAACAATTCATTTATCTGTTATTGATTCTTCTTAGTTATATTCAAGTCTACATTCATTTAAATATAGAAACCTGGATAGAAACCTGGTATAGATTTTAAACCCATTATCATCATCCGCCTCATCCTCATCATCATCATCATCATCATCATTCTGGAAGCAGTCCATCTACTCATCCAAACTTAGCATACGGTCTCTACATTCAGGCCGCAAGCTCATACACATGGCATAATATTTATTAAGAAAACATTGTCAATGTCACAAGGATGAGGCAGGAGGAAAAAACATCAGGAGATCGTAAGTGTGAATCATGCCACAAAAAACTTTGTCACTCCCTCAGGGCCAAATTGTGATGGCTAGACCACTGGATCAGAGCATCTCCAAAACTGTAGCTCTTGTGGGGTGTTCCCGGTCTGCAGTGGTCAGTATCTACCAAAAGTGGTCCAAGGAAGGAACAGTGGTGAACCGGCGACAGGGTCATGGGCGGCCAAGGCTCATTGATGCACATGGGGAGTGAAGACTGGCCCGTGTGATCCGATCCAACAGACGAGCTACTGTTGCTCAAATTGCTGAAGAAGTTTATGCTGGTTCTGATAGAAAGGTGTCAGAATACACAGTGCATGACGGGTCAGCAAAAGGGGACCAACACAATATTAGGCCATAATCATAATGTTGTGCCTGATCTGTGTAAATAGCAAACCACATTAAAAGTAATCGAACACAGGTGAAGGCATACGAGACATGATCACATGACATTCACAATGAACATCGATACACCTGTCAACGCCCCCTGAAATGTCCCGGTCTGAAATGATCAGCATACGAGGCATGTCTTTGGACTGCAGGAGGAAACCGGGGAATCCAGAGGAATCCCCTGAAACACAGGAAGAACATGAAAGCCTTCACTAGGCCTTCGGTCCCCCTTAAGAAGAACTTGCATTTTGTATAATTCGTGATGACCTCTTCCTTGAACAGAACCCAATCCGATGATCGCACATCTCCAGTGTAAAACAATGTCTATAAACCCTCGCATTTGTTTACGTGTCCTTAATTAACCTAGTGGAGCTCATTAAAGTGAAGACCCAGCCTGGGTATTCATCGTGCTGTTTTCTTCTGCGAAAATCCTTTCTTCTTGAGCATGTCGTAAACATTGGTGCTAATTAATTGCAGTCTGTTTGTGTTTTGTTGGCACCCTTTGTGCTGTTCAGATGTCCTTCGAGGCTAGCGCAGGGGCACAGCCATTTTTGCCAGATTGGGTTGATGCTTCGCCGGCCATCGATTGTTCCGCAAATTCTCCTAATGGCCTGGAATGTTATGTGTCCAAAACATTGTGGATTAAAACAGCTTCAATTCAGCATTGGATCGTGATAACGCTCTGTCAAATCTGGAGTTAAAAGGATAATCATGGCTTACGACCTGGACGGGAAAAATACTACAGGTGTGAGCGAGGATCATTTATTCGTCTGTTCTCGCAGTGAGAGAGTAAAAAGTGCATCCATGAATACATAAATAGTTCGGTGAGAAGATATGATAAAGACACATGATGCTGAACATGGACACGACAAAACAGGAGCAAATTTTCTTCTGACCAAACATATCAAAGCATACAGCAGTGGCAAATTCTGCCATTTAAATCTTAACTCATATTGAAGCTTATCTTATTCAGATATTATCCTGCCAAATTTAGAAAGGAAAAATATATACTGTTCCATCGAACCGAATGAAATAAATCATTAACATCCATTTGGCTTCTCCTTTCTTTTCTTTTCTTTTTTTCACGCAGAACAAATAGTTTAGAGCAGAAATGCTTCAGCTGTGCTGTAGTTTGCTCATTAAAGTGATGGCAGTCAAATTAAAAATTAAAACTTTAAAACTCCCACGTGTGCAATTAGCAGTTTCTTTTTTTTTTTCTTTCTACATGAAGTGCATGGCAGGTGAGACCAGAGGAAGAGAGAGGAGTGATGATGGATAGATTGCCTCAAGGTTTGAAATGAAATGAAATGCTTGTGTTCAGGACCAGGCCAGAAGGTTGTCTGTGTATGTGTGTGTGTGTGTGTGTGTGTGTGTAAGAGAGAGAGAGAGAGAGAGAGAGAGAGAGACATGCCTGGTGAGAAACAGACAGACTCGTGCCAGTGTCGTCCCAGACTCTTTCCAGAACTTTCCTCCCCTGTGTGAAGCAGTTTCAGCCTTCTGCAAGAGTTGCGATGCTTGCCATGTTTCTCTCCTTTTACAAAAACACCTACAAAACATAAAGCAATCCGGCTCAGCCCCGGGCCTCGTAAAAAGAGCCGAGATGCCCTTCGGAGTGGGAGGGAGAGGAGCGGCGTGATTGAAAAGCTCTCCCAGACTCAGACACGCCCGTCCAGCATGTGTGATTAGTAGCAGCCTGGTCCGCCTTCCTATTCACAAGCTGTCAGGCTCCATCCAGACGCCTCGCGCCCCCGTCCTTCACCTGTGTCCAACTTCATGACAGGACACGCTGTGCTTCTCAAACATATGATCCAATCTCATCCAACGCTGCCATTTGAAGCTCTGTGCTCTGAGATATACAGTATATAAAATTCGATATATTATATAATTATTCTATAATCCTTAATGGATTGTTATATACATCATATTTATATATTTTAATACTTCATTTTGTCCAGAGTTGTGACATGCCTTTTTATTTTTGCTGAAATCTACTTGAATTGGTGAAATTTCCAGCAGACAATTCTGCTTTTAAATTCCTACGAGCGAAGACACATACGGGATGACGTTCTACGCGAGCTGTACTCATGTTCGACTCACGTGAACGCAAGACGGCTTTGGGGCGAATGCACGCGATGTGTGATGACGTCACTAATGCGTCATAAATCTGGCGTGAATATTAACAACTTCTCTGAACACCGTGGAGTTTGCTTGATTTCGTGTTCATTTCTGCGATCGCAAAATTGCGAAATTCTGGAAAGACTGAGCTTTGTTTGCTTTGTTTTGTTCTAGGTGGGTTTTTTCGTTTATTTTTTTTTTATTTTTTACGTCCATGACGTAACACAGACTTTCACGACGTTCAGTAAATTTTCAAATAACTTCTTTCTTTGCTCTACCTCGACCTGATCAGGATCGATGTATTTTAGCAGAAATATTTCGGGGTGTATCACATTAGCTGTGTACAATGTAACACCGTGTTAATAACCCATCAGAAACAGCTTGTGATACTAGCCCCGCCCCCCAGGTCCCGCCCCCTCGTGCCCTTCTCAATGTTTTCAAAGGCTCCTGTAAGTTTTCCAGAACGTCTTTTTTTTAAATTAGCAGGTTAAGTCGAGCCGGGTTCAAGGACGGTGTGAAGCAGCAGGGTGTGGTGTGTTTAAAGCCGGACGTTGGCGCTCTGTTCATCAGCCTGCTTAAGTTTCCTTGTGTCTGTGCACCCTAATTATCTCCGCTTGTCTGCCGTATTGCGTTTTGTGTGTGTGGGAAACATGGGAAATGTTTAAATGGAAAAATATGGAATCCATTAACCTTGTGGACAAGGGCCGCTCGTTCTCATCTCGTTAGAGTCAAGGGGAATTGAGCAACGGAGTGAAATCTATTATTGTTTTAACAAGCCAATAATTTGTTCATTTGTTGAGGTCTTCGGTGTAAAACGCAATTTCTCATCACTATCATCTTAATTGAGTGGGTGAGCTAGGAGGAGCTTAGAGACAGATTTGGGGAAAATAGGTAAATGTTCTCATGGGCACACACACATAGACACACATACTCATGCACACACAAACACATATACACACACACACATACACACATATACAAACATATACACACACACATGCATGCACTCAAACACAGACACACATACATACACATACATGCACCACGCACACTGACAGACATCTGCATATACATACATACACACACTCTTGTGTGAACACACAGACACACACATACATACATATATACACACATATACACACACTCACAAATGCACACGCATGCACGCAAACAGTCACATACACACACACACACACACACATACACCTACAAAAATGCATACACACATATATACACACACGCACAGGCATGCACACACACACTCCCACAGACACCTGCATGCACACACACACTTACATATACACACATATATACACACACATGCACACAAACACTGACACACACACAAATATATACATACATACACACACAAACACTCCCACAGACAACTGTATGCACGCACACACACGCATGCATGCATGCAAACACAGACACACATACATACACACACACGTATGTATACATAAATACATAAATACACATACATAAATACATATATACATACATATTCACACATGCACAGGCACCTGCATGCACACACACACACACACACACACACACACACACACACACACACACACATGTATACATACATTTCCCCTTTTCCGCGTTAAAGTCCAGCATTAAGCGTTATGTAGCAGTATGATGTGAGTCCTGCACCTTTAACGCTCATTTAAGGAACCAGTGTTGTCCTTAAGGGTATAATTACAGACATTAGAGGAGTTTTAAAGGCACACTACATTCACTTTCCCAAGAACTATAAAAACACCAAAGATACAACAAAGTGACAAGTAATGTCCCACTTTAGTACCTTCTTCAGGATTGATAGAGCTCACAGCTAGTCATAAAGCGGGAAGGAAAATATCAGCGGAAACTTCAGCACCAATTCAAACCCAGAGACATTTTCATCTGCACTCAGGTACAGGAGGCATAGCAGGAGGGCTGCCAGTGGAAATCACAGCCCAGTTAGTGTAGAATAATGGTGTGTAGCTACAAAAAAAACACACACACACAACAGCAAAAACACGACCACAAAATCATGAAGACAACAACACAAGAAAAGACCACAAACAAAACACAACCGAAAAATGAGCACAAAATTAAGAACCAACCAAAGACACGACAAAAACCGTTCACTCAGGCACAAACATCCAGCTCCAGCGTCTCTTAAACTGACACAGACTCTAGCCAATCAGCAACAAGCATGTAGCATTCTATAAAGACCGCCCCTTTTTTGCGTTAAAGGAGACGTTCACTTCCAGAACAAAAATTTACAAATAATTGACTCATCCCCTCGTCATCCAAGATGTTCATGTCTTTCTTTCTTCAGTCGTGAAGAAATGATGTTTTTTGAGGAAAGCTTTTCAGGATTTTTCTCCATATAGTGGACTTCAATGGAGCCCGCAAGTCTGAACTTCCAAAATGCGGTTTAAATGCAGCTTCAAGGGCGCTAAACGATCCCAGCCGAGGAAGAAGGCTCTTATCTAGCCAAACCATTGGTCATTTTCTTAGAAAAATTAAAAATTGTATACTTTTTAACCACAAAAGCTTGTCTAGCGCTAGCTCTGGGATGCGCGTCTGCGACGCTACGTACTACGTAATCACGTCAAAAGGTCAGGCGTGACGTAGGCGGAGCTACAGACCCGTACAAAAAACTGACACAAACTGTGCACACGCAACAACTGACCGGTCCTCCTTCTCCACACTAGTAAACACCGGGTCTGTAGTTCCGGCTACGTCACGTGTGACCTTCTGACGTGATTACGTAGTACGTAGCGACGCTTAAATTGGTTTTGTTGTTTGTTTTGGTTCTGATAGAGTGTGTTTTATGTCTTTTTGCTTTTGCTGTTGTTGTTTTTTTTGTTTTGTTGTGTTTTTTTAATTTGCTGTTGTGTTATTGGTGTTGTGTTTATGGTTTTGTCTGCATGTTTGTTTGTTTTTGCTGTTGTGTTTAGGATTTTGATGTTGTGTGTTTTTGTTGTATTTTTGGTCTGGTTGTTTGTTTGATTTATTTTTTTCTGTTTTGTTTTTGTTTTGTTGTGTTTTTTAATTTGTTGTGTTATTGGTGTTGTGTTTATGTGTTTGTCTGTCATGTTTTATTTATTTTTTTTGTTCTGCTGTTGTGTTTAGGATTTTGATGTGTTTTTGTTGTTGTATTTTTGGTCTGGTTGTTTGTTTGTTTTCCGTTTTGTTTTTTCTTTTGTTGTGTTTTTAAATTTGATGTGTTATTAGTGTTCTTGGTTTTGTCTGTTGTGTTTTTTTGTGTTGTGTTTAGGATTTTGATGTTGTGTTGTTGTTGTATTTTTGGTCTGGTTGTTTGTTTGTTTTCTGTTTTGGTTTTGTTTTGTTGTTGTCTGATGTTGTGTCTCGTCCCGTTGATTGTTGATGTTGTTGGTCTTCCTGGAGGGTTGTGGTACATGGTGTGTGAATGCGGTGTTTGAGTTATGATAAATTGCTAGCCCTCAGTGCTGTAACCGAAGAGAACAGAGCATGAAGGAAGAGAGGAGTAAAGATGAAAAGAGTTGGGTCTGTGTGCAGAAGGCTGATGCTGTATTAATCGGCTCAGACATCTGACCTTCATCTAAACCAGAGACAGAATCTGCTGCATTGAAGCTGGAGGAAGATTAGAGAGAGGAAGAAGAAGATAGAAAGCCTTCTGTTTGTAGATGTTGGTCCTCTGTTTCTCCAGAACGGTTCTGATGATCATTTTGGGTCATGAGCCATGACAGGAGATGCTGCTGTTTAAACACTGTCTATCGTATGTGAGCACACCTGCGCTCTCTCTCTCTCTCTCTCTCTCTCTCTCTCTCTCACACACACACACACACACACTCTCTCCTTTATTCAATCTATCACTCTCTCTCTTTCTCTCTCTTTCTCTCTCAATCTCTCACACAATCATTCATTCACTCTGTCTCTCTCTCTCTCTCTCTCATACACACATACACACACACACTATCCTTTATTCAATCTGTCACTATCTCTCACTCTCTCTCTCTCGCTCTCACACACACACTCATTCATTCACTTTGTCTCTCACTCACTCTCTCTCTCACACACACACACACATTCATTCACTCTGTCTCTCACTCTCACTCTGTCTCTCACTCTCACTCTCTCTCTCTCTCTCTCTCTCTCTCTCTCTCTCTCTCTCTCACACACACACACACACACAAACTCATTCATTCACTCTGTCTCTCACTCTCTCTCTCTCTCCCTCGCTCTCACACACACACACACACACACACTTACTCACTCTCACACACACACACACCTTCATTTACTCTCTCTCTCTCCCTCTCTCCCTCTGCCTTCACGTCAAGCTGAATTTCGGCTCAATGTCGCAAGTAAATCTCCTCCTCTGTATTTACTTTATAAAATAATATTTGTACAGCCAAGATTCTGGATCAGTGCGGATTGGGCTGACATATTTTAAAAGAATATTGTTCCTCATGACAGATGGATATCGTACACTGACAGAGATTTTCATTGCGCAGGTCGACATTCTGGAGTTTTCCGAGTATTTCTCCATCGTTCAGTGCCGAGTTGTTTGGAGCTCCGTCTGGGACTCATGATTCACTTCTACACGTTGACATATTTCCTTTTTAAAACAGGAAATCTGGGAGGAGGGCGTGTCGAGAGGCTTGGCTCCGTATCTCTGAACGCTTGCTTGCTCGCTGCAACATACACACGCCTGAGCGGAGTAACGAGTGTGTGTCGTAGCACGCGGATGCACTTGGTCACAGAGTGAGAATTCCTTCGGACTAAAAAGCTCTTTTCAGAGGAAATATGGCACGAAAAGCACAATTTTTTTTAGTATGTCAGAAAGAGGTAGATCTTTAGACGTAGTTTAAAGACGGTCAGTGACTCAGATGCTGTTCAGACGTCTAGGTAAAGTTCATTCCATCACCTCGGTGCCACAACACAGAAGAGTCTCGATGCATGACTTCTTTGTACCCTGAGAAACGATGGGAGGATCAGAGCGAGGGAGTGTGAAAAAAAAGGAAAGAAATTTTTTGTAATTTATTTATTTATTCATACAATATACAGATGTAATGACTGAACCTTTACCACACACACACACACACACACACACACACGGAAATGTATATAAACACCCCGACAGATACTTAAAAAGCTATCAAAACACCCATTTTGTTATCCTTTAAAGTAAAATTCCACCGCTACATCAACATCTGCATAACAGACTCATCCCCGGGACAAAAAAAACCCGATCCGTTCTAGAGAAACGTCCCTAGCTTGATTCTTCGCAGCGTTTATGATGGGAATGATGGATGAGAGGACATTTTACAGCGAGACAGCTTTTCCTATCCGATTCCTGTCACTGTTCCTGGCAACCTGAGCGACGGTGTTTACTTCACACTTTAACAAGTGAATTATGCAGAAAGGTTTAGAAGATTAGTGAACATTAGGCTTTTTTACGAGCTGGTGCTAGAGCTGATATTAGGTTCCAGATGTGTGAGGATGTAGTGGCTGTGAAGAGGGCATTTGGAGCGATTTGCTAGAAGCACCCTCACCTTGTTTTGGGGACAGTGATGAAGCGAGGCTCGGCTTCTACGGCGCCAGCATCTGCCCTGTGACAGCGATGACAAATCTGCAGCAGTAAACTTTGGTGAAGAGCAGACGAAAGCAAGGTGGCCTTCCCATCCATCACAAGCGCACGCACACGTTACCTCACAAAGCCTTAAATGGCTCTTTCACGTCTTGCTTTTCAGCCGAACGGCAACACTCGGCTTTCCACTTTATACGTCTGGCTGATGGAGACTGACATTGCCCTTCAGCAGGACTCAGACTGAGCTCTCACTGCACTCAGACACGCCGGGAACTTGAAGTGTGTGTCTGTGTGTGTGTGTGTGTGTGTGTGTGTGTGTGTGCGGCTGTGGGATGTGTGGTTTTCAAACAAATCAATTAAGAAAGAGGAGAGGGACAGACTCACAGATGATATCAGTCTTTACATCTGGATGACAGCAAGCGTCTGGGGTTCGAGACGACTTCCAGGCCGCTTTGCAATGGCTCCCTGATTCCCTGCAGGAATCACACATATACACACACAGACACACTAGAGGTGGACAGTAACAAAGTACATTTCCTTGAGTACTGTACTTAAATACAATTTTTGTGTATCTGTACTTTACTTGCGTATTATTTTTTCTGGAAACGTGTTACTTTAACGTCACTACATTCTATACATCTACTTAGACAGTATGTTCCAGTTTTTAGAAAAGAGTAAAGATTCTTTTCGTTTGAAATGTTTGCTTTGTGGGGGGCACGGTGGCTTAGTGGTTAGCACATTTTCCTCACACCTGCAGGGTTGGGGGTTTGATTCCCGCCTCCGCCGTGTGTGTGGAGTTTGCATGTTCTCCCCGTGCCTCGGGGGTTTCCTCTGGGTACTCCGGTTTCCTCCCCCAGTCCAAAGACATGCATTGTAGGTTGATTGGCATTTCTAAATTGTGTGTGAGTGAATGAGAGTGTGTGTGCGCCCTGCAATGGGTTGGCACTCCATCCAGGGTGTATCCTGCCTTGATGCCCAATGATGCCTGAGATAGACACAGGCTCCCCGTGACCCGAGTATAGATCGGATAAGCGGTAGACAATGAATGAATGAATGTTTGCTTTGTTTACCGAAAACAAACCACATCGCAGCCTACAGAAACTCTCCATCCAACCTGCGGAAGCATATTGAGGTATATATACTTTTAATTTCTGGTAAAAGCTTGAAATGGATATTGCCTGTGCCATGAAGTATGTATGGTACGGCAAATATTTAGTTTATGTATTTGTTTGCCTAGTTGCCATAGCTTTGCATACACACCACCAACACATTGGTAATGATGTTAGTTAACACGCAAAAACGTATGCTGCCTCCAAATTCTCATACTATCCGTCCTAAATAGTATTGGAAAATAGAATTAGTATGACCCAAATCGTAGTATCCCAAAAATTCCCGGATGGTCTACTACTTCCGGTAGAAATTCGAAGTGCAGAGCGATGCACACTCTAACGGGTAATATTGCCCACAACGCATTGCACGCAGGAGTGAGGAGCCTTGAGAACGGTGTAAATGCATATTAAAATGGTGTAAATGAAATGTGGGAATATATACAACTTATATAAAATGCGAATAGTAAGTTCATTCATTCATTCATTGTCTACCGCTTATCCGATCTATTCTCGGGTCACGGGGAGCCTGTACCTATCTCAGGCGTCATCGGGCATCAAGGCAGGATACACCCTAGATGGAGTGCCAACCCATCACAGGGCACACACACACACTCTCATTCACTCACTACGGACAATTTAGAGATGCCAATCAACCTACAATGCATGTCTTTGGGAGGAAACCCCCGAGGCACGGGGAGAACATGCAAACTCCACACACATGGCGGAGGCAGGAATCAAACCCCCAACCCTGGAGGTGTGAGGCAAACATGCTAACCACCAAGCCACCATGCTGATGGTGGCTTAAGACTTTTGCATATACATATATGCGCAACAATAACAAAACAATGCGTTGACATTTCCTTTTTACTTTTGATACTTAAGTACTTTTAAAAACAAGTACTTCTGTACTTTTACTTAAGTAAAAATCTGTCTTTACAACTTTTACTTGTAATGGAGTAAAGTTTGACCAGCAGTACCTGTACTTTCACTCAAGTAAGGAAGTTGTGTACTTTGTCCACCTCTGACACACACACACACACACACATAGCCAGGTTCATATAAGCCTTGACATGAGGCGCAATAACAACCAGAGATTTACATTTTTTTTCACAAATCCATCTGTGACATTTGTGTCGTTTTCCGAGCACACGCCATCTTCCCTGGGACTCTGAAAATAGCACTTCATTTGAAAGGAGTGTCTGCAGCTGCGCTCGGATTTCCTCCGTAAACGCGGTAACGCTCGTGCCACTTATCCAGCGCAATTCTTCGCGTTTGATTTTCGGGAATGTTGTCAGAATTAAGTATAGACGTGCGGGTGATGTGAGCAAGGCCGGTGAAGGGGGCGAGGACAATCAGCAGCACAGATGTCAGTCAAAGCAGATGGCAAGCGAAAAAACATGAGCTGTCACCGGAAAAATGGCAGTCGTCGTTTATTAATCTGATTCGGAGAACTGAGTTCACAAAATATGTCAATATTTACACATTGAAAACCGTACGTATGCATACGGATACTTAGGTGCTCAAATACACATTCTGGCTGTATGTATAAAATGTTTACATCTCTATACTGGTGTTTCATTCAGCCTGAGGTTGCCAGATTTTAATTTTTCCCCATTTCAGAATTTTTTACCCCAATTCTATCACCCAGCTGCCAACCAAGGGGGTTGTGGGTGGGTGGTTGTTCGGGGGGTATCTAAGGGGTTATTCTGAGAATTGAGTTCATGAGATATGTCGATATTTACACACGGAAAGCAACGTATGCTACGCAGGTGCGAAAAATAAATGTTTTGCTGTATGTATAATATGTTTACATCTCCATACTGTTTCATGCAGGGGAGGTTGCCAGGTTTTTAATTTCCCCCATTTCAAAATTTCTACCTCAATTCTATCACTCAGCTGCCAACCAAGGTGTGGGTGGGTGGGAGTACGGGTGGTCTGGGGGGTTATTTGGGTAATTGAGTTCACAAGATATGTCAATATCTTATATGTATGCAGAGTCAGGCTACATAGGTGATCAAATACATTTTCTGGCTGTATGTATAAACTGTTTACATCTCTATACTGGCGTTTCATGCAGTGGAGGTTGCCAGATTTTTATTTTTCTACCCATTTTAGAAATTCTACCACAATTTCAACACTCAGAAGCCAACAGTGGGCAGTTTGGAGTCTGGTGGGTGCTTCGGAGAATTGAGTTCACAAGATATGTTAATATTTACACACGGAAAGCTGTACATATGGAGACTCGGGCTACATAGGTGCCTAAATATATTCTCTGGCTGTATGTATACATCTTTTTTATATCTCCATACTGTTTCATGCAGCTGAGATTGCCAGATTTTTAATTTTACCCCATTTCAGAATTTCTACCCCAACTACATCAGTTGTTCTGGGAAGTCATTTGGAGAATTGAATTCACAATATACGTCAATGTTTACGCACGGAAAGCATACATATATGTACATATATATGTACATATGCAGACTCAGGCTACATAGTTGCTCAAATACATATTGTGGCTGTATGTATACATCTCCATACTGTTTCATGCACCTATGGTTGCCAGATTTTTAATTTTACCCTGTTTTAGAATTTCTACCCCAACTACATCAACCAGCTGCCAACGAGGGGGTGTATGTGTGAGGGTTGGCTAACACCGGCTTGCTTTAGGAAATCCAACTGCATGTTTTCAAACTGCTTTTTATGATGCGTTCACACAGAGCAGCCCTCTATGTCCTCTTCCACATACATGAGATCACAGACACCCACGATTGGCTAGTGTCACTCTCTCTGATTGACAGGTGAGGCATATTAGATGAGTAACAGCACCCCTTTCACCCAGACACATCCAGCACAGCCAATTTTGCTGTCTTGGCTGTGAGCCATGATTGGCCTTACCAACGTCAGGACTCAAACTCTACATGATAGTATGTTGAGCTCTTGCCAGATTTTTTTTAACTAGAGTTGCCTGAGACGGGATTTTCAATATCGTCTTCTTTCATCTTTAAACACAAGCACTTGTTTTTGATCCCAAGGCAATTAAACATAAATATAAGACTCATGCAGCGATAAACACATGACAAGATGGCAAGCATTCAAATTAACATCATCTTCGCTGTAATGCTAATTTATTTCTATTTCAAAATACTCTAATTCTTCAGAAGGTTATAGAACAGCACTTGATGCAGTGCTTCTTTATTTATTTTTTTGTATCGTGAAGTCGAAGTGAAATGAAAGAACCTTTAAAGGTCAGGCAAAGGCAAAAATATTGTTCTAAAAAATCATTTTAAAAAATCAGTTAATTGTGCAGATAATTAATGTTGATCATTGTTCCCAAGAGATATTACATTAATCTCAGGAAATGTGTGCCCTTTTAATTAGCTGTTGTGATTCGTCAGTATTAATAAATTGTGCTAATGTTTCGTTTATATGATGCACTCAGTGTAAAGGAAAAGCTGACCTAGCTGCTACCACTGCTAAAGGAGGCTAAAGGGGAAAAAAAAAACAACAACAGGGACAACATTATTAATTAATAATTGTGTAATAATCATGTATTTAATATGGTATTTTGCGTGAGTCTAAACCGATCAGCCATAAGATTAAAACCACTGAGAGGTGAAGAGAATAATGCTGATGATTTCGTCACAGTGGCATCTGTTATGAAGTGGGATATTTTACAGCAAGTGAACAGCTGATGTGTTGAAAACAGGAAAAATTAGCCACCGTATGGTAGATATTGGGGGGCACGGTGGCTTGGTGGTTAGCACGTTTGCCTCACACCTCCAGGGTTGGGGGTTCGATTCCCGCCTCCACTATGTGTGTGGAGTTTGCATGATCTCGCCGTGCCTCAGGGGTTTCCTCCCCCAGTCCAAAGACATGCATTGTAGGTTGATTGGCATCTCTAAATTGTCGTGTGTGTGTGTGTGTGTGTGTGTGTGTGTGTGTGTGTGTGTGTGTGTGTGTGTGTGTGTGTGTGTGTGTGTGTGTGTGTGTGTGTGTGTGTGTGTGTGTGTGTGTGTGTGTGTGTGTGTGTGTGTGTGTGTGTGTGTGTGTGTGTGTGTGTGTGTGTGTGTGTGTGTGTGTGTGTGTGTGTGTGTGTGTGTGTGTGTGTGTGTGTGTGTGTGTGTGGGCGGGCCCTGCGATAGACAGGCATCCTGTCCAGGGTGTACCCTGCCTTGTGCCTGTAGTCTCCTGGGATAGGCTCCAGGTTCCCTGTGAGCATCTTCAGAACAGCAGGTTCTGAAGGTTCTGTTCCTGGTGTGCAGTCTAGCTGAAGTGATCCAGGGAAGGAGAACAGTGTAAGGTTTATAAGGTTCACTGAAGCACATGGAGAGTCATGCGTCTGGTCCACATGAATTTCAGCATGACATGTATTGTGGAAGATTAATTACCCAAGAATAAAATGTCTTGTGATAGATAACTAGAAAAGATAAGCTCTGACTCACGCTTACCTGAGACTTATCGTCTTGCACAGTCGAGTCCACCAGCACACCGTCAGCTTTCCGTTTCCTTCCTGCCGAGTCAGATATGCCGGTTCAAAGCCGCTGTGCTGTTCACGAACTCTTCACTCTTCAAAGATAAAGATGTCTTTGGTCATCATGCTTTGTGTACAAAATGTTCATTAAAAAAATAACACAAAATGGCTGGGTTTCTAATAGCAACAAGAGTGTGGGTTAAAGACTGCTGTTGGTGCCTGATGTACTGCTGATATGGATCACTGTGTGCTTTTTAAACACAGCCAGAGGGAAATAATAAAGCAGAACCAAATAACACTCAAATATTCTCTTTTTTATTTGTATAAATATATTTAATTTTTATTTAATGCATGTTGAAAGAATGTATTTTAATTCACAAAAGTATTTTTGTTTTATATAAAACTCAGCAAATTTTTCTTTTCTGTTTATAATTTTCTGTATTTAAAAAATGTTTTCAAAAAATAAATCCAGCAAAGACTTTTTTGCATTTTTAAAAAACAAAAGACAAACACCTAATCTTAAAAATAAATAAATAAAAATAAATAAATAAATAAATAAATTAATAATAATAATAATAATAATAATAATAATAATAATTGAATAAAAACAATAAAAATAAACATCTTAAATTAAAAACATTTTCAAACTGTTATTTTCAAACAAGCATTTTTTGGTATTTTAAACATTTTAAACTCACCAAAGAATTTTTTGTATTTAAATAAAAAACTTTTGTATGTAAATTATTATTATTAATAATAATAATTATTAAGTATATTAGAAGTATATTCTGTATTTTTTATGTAAAGCACACCAAAATAATGACTCTAATTAAAAGAAAAACATTTTCTGTATTTTAAAAAATTGAAATCCACCTAAGAATTTTTTCTCTCAAAATAAATCAAAATATCTCTAAAAAAAAATGTCTAAAAATGCTACTTCTGTATTGAAAAAAATATCTAAAACCCACACAAGCTTTTTTTGTTATTTGAAATAATTTTTAACCCACCGAATAAAATTCTGTATTTAAAAAAAATTGTGATTTTATAGTGTAGACCAGATACCATGTATCATACGTATTTCCTGTCCCTGCTTCTGTAGGATTTAAACGCAGTGGTATAACAGGCAGAGGAATATACGCTATAATACACTCTCATATATTTCATATAAGAAAAATAGGATAAGAAAATAAAAACAGGAAATAAAGGAATAGTGCATGTGTTCCACTCTATTAAACCTGAGCTCGGAGTATGTGTTGGCACTGCGCACCGCCCTCCGTTTGCCAATTTTCGTCTGAGCCGTGTGGGGTGGGAGGGGGCGTTGGTGTGGGCGGGCGTGTGTGCACTGTCACGTTTCCATGCCAACAGGTCTTCAGATCTAATTAGTTGAAATGCTAGGGACTTTGTTTAATTATGATTGAATTGCTCCTCCTCCTGGTCCTCCTCGCACGCAGTCTTTATAAGTGCTGTTTAGTATTAACTCTCCTACGTTCTCCTGCGTGCTGCAGGAACAGGTGGTCTTATCTCGGTAAAGCTGCCTCTGACATCCAGTGTTTCTCAGGCTAGCAGCGAACACACACTGATCCTCCGTTTTGTCAGCCGGCGTCACGCTGGCGATGACCCGCAGGGCCACGATGCCCCCCTTCTCGCACACAGTCAGGGTTCTGCGTCTCGGCTTTCTTCTCTCCAGCCACCTCTGAAGCACAGCTGGAGCTGCTCACTTCCAGGAGACAAAAAGCACAAGACTCTAATATGCGTTTGACATCCGGTCACCATGAAGCATCCGTGTTAACGTTTGTGGGTGTGTATGTGTGTGTGTGTGGTAGGAGGGTGGGTTTTTGTGTCTGCCAGAGATGGAGCAAGTATTTATAGAGGCGATTTGTCATGTTTTTAATATTCTGGCCCGGCTGGCCCTGGCGCTGGAGCGAGGAACCAGAACAGCACACTGTGTGGTTTAGAGGGAGCCGGTGTTATTGATCCTCCCTGTCAGCATGAACGGAGTTTAATTACCTGAGCTGCTTTGTCTGCCCTACTCCTCCTAACTGGCCTCGTGGGGAGGTGTGTGTGTGTGTGTATGTGTGTGAGCATAGGAGTGTGTGTGTATGTAGGTGTGCGTTCATGTTTGTCGTTGTAAATAATGTATCTTTTGAAGTGGGGGGTGGGGGACTATAAAATGAAAATGCAATCTGTGCAATCGCTTCCCTCCAGAGCCTTTTTAGTTCTTTGTAATATGAAAAGAGGTGTGGGAAGAAGATTTGGGAGATTGCCGTCCGCAACACGCAGCATGCGCAGGCTAATTTAACCGTGGCAGCTTCGCTGTCTGTTGTTAGATGGAGGATTCCAGCTGCAAATATTCAGGGTTTGCTTTTAAGTCTTCAATAGAGCACATTAGAGTACAACTAGTAACTCGGAATTCCTGAACTCAGGCAAAGAAAAACACTTTCTCAATTCGGAATTTCTGACCTCAGATAAGGAAAAATGCTCTGTTGACTCGGAATTCCTGGCCCCCGACTAGAAAAACACTTTCTCCACTCAGAATTCCTGGCCTTAAGCTAAAAAAAATCTCCCTTGACTCAGAATTCTTGGCCTCCAACTAGTAAAAGCGTTCTATCGACTGGGAATTTCTGGCCTGAGACTAGAAAATGCATTCTCTCAACACGGAATTCCTGGTTTCAAAATAGAAAAAACACTCCCTCAACTTAGAATTCCTGGCCACATACTACAAAAAACATTCCCTTGACTCAGAATTCCTGGCCTCCAACTAGGAAAAGCTCTCTCTCAACTTGTAATTCCTGGTCTCCAAAAAGGAAAAGCCCTATCTCGAATCAGAATTCCTGGCTTCAGACTAGTAAAAAACACTCCCTTGACCCGGAATTCCTGACATCAGACTAGGAAAGCCACTCCCTCGACTTGGAATTCCTGGCCCCCAGCTAGGAAAAGTGCTTTCTTGACTTGGAATTCCTCACCTCAGACTAAGAAAAGTACTCTTCTCAAGCTTGTGGTTATCACAGACCAGTGCTTTATTCATCTGAAACACAATGCATGAAGTGATCCAGCAAGTGCACAGGAAGGGAAAAAAGGTCCCGGATTCTATAGACACAAGAATAGTAGCTCTCCAGGTGCTTTATGTAGTACTGGAGTGTTGATATTTAGGGCCTCATATAGAGCTAATACTGCAGTTCTGATGAAGGATTAGACCCATAACGTCTCAGTGATGATTTGGGAGAACCGGAGCACTCCGAGTGTTCAGAAGAGCTTCGGGATCTGTGCTCAGACTCACAAGAGATCCTACAGAACTCACCTGTACACTTTACACTCTTTTTCCCAGAGGCCAGAAATTAAATTCGTGTCTTGTTTAACTCTTGCTAGAAAAGTGTTGCATCCATACCAGTTTTTTCTTTAAATGATAATTAATTACTGACATATTCCACATTGAACATCTTCATTTTCAGAAAGAAACGTTTGCTAAATCCTCGATTCTGATTGTTCAGAAAATGCCGATTCATTTTCTGTCATTTTCAGCGTGGTTCCAGCTTCACGGTTTAGATTCATGTGCTCGATCAAACCGTTTAACATAGAGGCGAAGAGTTTAACGTTTGTGTTATTGTCATGCTGTGTTTAAGCTGTAGACTTTTTTTTTACTTTTTATCGCTGGGGGTTTCAGTGTAGCCTCAGTTGATCACTGTGTGCTCTTCTCTTCCTGTCTTATTAAGCAAGTTCAGTCTGTTCTGGTTCTTGGTACAACGAGAAAGCTTATTTATCATAAAAAAACAAGCAAAACAAACCCAATCAGTGGATCATTTGTTGTGTTTTTTTCCTCACAGTCGCACGGCTAAGTCGTTTGGCTTAAAAGAGCCTAGTCTTCTGTCTCGGCTGAGTTGCGGGAAGCCATATTGTTTCAGCTCCATCCGATTAACTCACAGTTTGAGTGAAGAAGCTTTGTTTTACAGTCTGCTGCTCGGGCCACACACGCCGGAATCCCTTAACTCGGCCACGCATGACGAAGAGACAGGAGGAAGAACGGCGCCATTAAACAACACTTATCTGCTAGTTCGCACCTCGGTTCTGAGGACACCAAGACATTAGAACAGAGGAGAGGCATCGTCTTAGTATTGAATGTGAAATAGTTAGAAGTATTTTAAATAAAAAGAAAGAAAAAAGAAAAGATTCAAAAAAAGAAATGCAAAGATTCAAAAATAAAGTTGGAACATTGTGAGAAAAAATTGCAATATTTTTAGAATAATAAAAAAAAATTAAATATTGTACCTCAAAACTAGAGTATTAAAATAATTTAATACTGTACCTCAAAACCAGAGTATTAAAATAATATTAAAATACACTATATTGCCGAAAGCTTTGGGACACCATAATTGAATTCGGGTGTTGTTTTTCAGGGGTTGGGCTCGGCCCCTTAGTTCCAGTGAAAGGAACTCTTAATGCTTCAGCATACCAAGACATTTTGGACAATTTCATGCTCCCAACTTTGTAGGAGCAGTTTGGGGATGACCCCTTCCTGTTCCAACATGACTGCACACCAGTGCACAAAGCAAGGTCCATAAAGACATGGATGAGCGAGTTTGGTGTGGAGGAACTTGACCAGCCTGCACAGAGTCCTGACTTCAACCCCATAGAACACCTTTGGGATGAATTAGAGAGGAGACTGCGAGCCATGTCTTTATGGACCTTGCTTTGTGCACTGGTGTGCAGTCATGTTGGAACAGGAAGGGGTCATCCCCAAACTTTTCCCACAAAGTTGGGAGCATGAAATTGTCCAAAATGTCTTGGTATGCTGAAGCATTAAGAGTTCCTTTCACTGGAACTAAGGCGCCGAGCCCAACCCCTGAAAAACAACACCTGGATTCAATGATTTGGAGGGGTGTCCCAAAACTTTTAGCAACATAGTGTATAAGTTTGAAATTAGAAGCATGCAAACTTTAATCTGCAAACTACCGGAAATTTCCGTAGAATTTCACCAAATCTTTCAACATCCCTTATTTATTTACCCCACCAACACTGCTCTGATCTGTACCATTTTACCATTATTGTGAAATATTCATATTTATAGTTTTTCAGGATGATTCTTTATTCTCGAAATATTATGTAAAAAAATAATAATATTTTTTTTCTCATAATATCAGATCTGACAAGATTTCTCTCCAAAAATAAAACAAAGATTTTTTTCATTTCAATTCAGTTTATTTGTATAGCGCTTTTAACAATAGACATTGTCTCAAAGCAGCTTTACAGAAGTATAGAAAAAGTTATAAAGTTTACAATTTAAAGTTAAGTTTCTGCTGTTTTTATCTCAAAATAACACCCATCCAAAACCGTCCGTCTTTTTGTTTGCACTTTATTTCGTTACGACTTTATCCTCATTTTCTCCTCCTGATATCAGACACCATGACGTTTTTCCCGACATCATATGTGTCATCGTTCTTGAGGAGAAAACGCTCTGAGAGAAAACATCTTCATTTTCCCTCACATGCCCTTAAGCCTTTATTGATTCGTGTTGCTCCCCGGCACTTTTCCTCCCGACGTCCACCACGTCACTGATGGGTTCGGCGATCGGCTTTTTGCATCCTCTCTTAATTAAAGCCTCTGCTTTTTTTTATTTATTTATTTATTTATTTATTTCCTTTTGGAGTGAAGACTTTTCCTGTACACGCAGTGAGCGCGGCAGCGCTGATGGCTGCCAGAGAGGCGGCAGGTGTAATTGGAATTCTCCTGTGAGGCAGGAGCAGGAAATGAATGTGACAGAATCAGAGGGATCTGCTATTTTGCAGTGAGCTCAATTAGAACCCAGTCCCATGAGGTGGGGGGAAAGGGGTGTGTGTGTGTGTGTGTGTGGGGAGGGAGGGGTAGATGGGGGGGGGTTATAACTTCCCAGCGGTGTGGTAAAGAGAGATAGATGGCTAAATAAATATATCAGGCGTATCCAACCATACTGGAAACCAGGGCTCCACAGGAGATTTGGTAACAATCCTTGTTTTTTAAATGAAAAGGAATTAAAGCGGACACGGCAGTATTAAGCGAGCTCGTCTATTTAATGCAAATTGCATGCGCAGAGTCACAGGCCGGTGTGAAATATGAAAATAAGTGAGATCTCTTAGCGCGCTTTAGAAAGCCTCTCGTTGGGAAGTGTTCGGGTTTTACCCTTCTCCCACCTGATGAAGGTGAGCCGAGCCTGTCAGGGCAGAGCGCTCTTTTGTTGAGCGGGTTTTTTGTTAAACAGCCGCTGCGCGTGAGAGCGGCTGATTCACTGCTTTGTTCGATTGCATAATAAACCTTTCTATCAGCCTTATCTTCCAGAACACTGTCTTTCTTTTTTGTTGTTTTTAGCAGAAAAGGATGGGTTCAGCTTGAATTGTTGAATAGTGTTTTGCTGGTGTGATGCTCAGGTCACAACTGATGGTTTTTGATTCAGAGCAGTGTGTTTGTGTAGTTTGGGGTGTTTTGACCCAGGGGATTTGCATGCTGCAGTTTGCATGGACCTGACAGGTTCTTACTCATGTTCTGATTCGGACAATAAAAAGCACGGCTGCTGATATCAACCCAGGAGATGATTTGGAAAATATTCAAATTGACACAATTGAAATCTGACTGCATGGTTAGAAGGTCTGCCTTGCATTCATGCGCTCGTTCTGATGCGTCATGGTTTCTATAGTAACAGCTTGCACCCAATTATTAAATAATAATAATCAGATTTTTAAAAATGTGATAGACGTGTAATTGTTGCTATGGTGAAGTCGCTTTCGGCCGCTCCCTGGGCTTGGGACCAGCACTGCATCCAGTGGCTGGGGTTTGAACCCGGGCCTTTTGCATGATAGGCATGAAACCTACCACTGAGCCACCATTGCCTGTAACATGTGTGTTAAATACGGAAGGAGTTTCCAGTGTTGACGATTTGTAATATTTGTAAAAACTTTTCCATGCCAAAGTCTTCAGAAAGCAATTTATCGAATATTCAATAACAAGACAAGCTGCATTTTTTCCCTCTAAGTTCACACGTTTGCTGTGAATGTTCCCGGTTCCCCTGCAGTGTTGATCTGGTGTCATTTCATTTCTGTCGAACTTCGGTTGCATTTGTGTTCAGCTTCCGTCGTCACAGACGCACAATGAAAATCATATCGACTCACAATTTCTAAAACGATCATTATTGTGGTGCAGTAACACACCTTGTCTGTCCCTTCTGTGTCCTCTCCCACTCATTCTACACGTGTGTTGTGGAGTAATGATGTCATCATCGACCTAAACACACATGCAGGTTACTTGATACTTTACCAGCTGCGTTCTCGTTCACCGGAATCGCTTCTCAGTTCCAGTGCAACCGAAATCTCACCACTACCTTTGGGTAGTCTCAGGTTCGGTACCGCCGTGCACTTCCTGTTGCACACGACAGCTTTCACAGGTGCTCTGTTTCAGACTCAAAAACTCCTTAGACAGAAAAACAAGAAGCTGGTGAGGGAAGCTCACTTGCTTAATATAAGTGATATCTTGATATATTACAGATTTTGAAGGTAACTGTAAACGGATAAAAAGCACAGCATGCTGTTTGTTAATGAATGAATAAATGACTGTAATGTAAAAGGACACGTCTTGTTCAAAGAACATCTACAGTGTTGCTTCGTTACCATGCCGACAGTGATGCCTTTCCATTAACAGCCTTGTCTGAAGTGTTTTATTCCTTACATACAGTGTAGATACAGAGAAAAGGTTATTGATACACATCCCGGCTGCTGATTTATATGAATATATATCTGCATTTAAAGCTTTGTTTGTTCAGCTTTTTCCGTCTTCAGCCACCAGACTGCTTCAAGCAGTCCTCATTATCCACAACACATCTAAACACCTTTTCATTTCTCTCTCGGATGCGTTCTTATCAGTAAGAGCTAGTGATGTTGCGGGCTAAGAATGATTAGCTGCTCTCAGTAGTCGCTAGCCCCTAGCAGCCCACTTTCTCAGCGTGAAGAGGCTCTGAGCAGCCCAGAGAGCGCTTTGAGGAGTCGCCTTTAGTGGATATATTTTCTGGGTTTGATGTATCACACAGTGGATCGGGACAGACTGCAACTCGGTGCCCTTAAGCTGCTTACTTTTGACGTTCCTCTGTTTGTATTCTTTGTTTTTTTTGTCCTGGAATAAATATTCTAATATTTAATATATTACAAATAAAAAACACACTCATTACCCCATGTGGCCCTGTGTGTGATGTAATGTGTTTTGACCGACTTGCATGAATATGTGAACATTAAATTATGGCGCATATTCTTCCCCTTCCTCTCAGCATTGTGTTTTGGTAATGCGATTGTGAATGACAGGATATTATATTTTAAAATCAACATGTATTATTAATAAGGGTGGGAAAAGGAGGGGGGGCGAGGAGAGCGGCGTGTCGAGAGCCGGGGTGAGAGCTGTTCCTCTGCAGCGGGAACGGCGCTTGACAAACTCGAGGTGATTTTTCCATCGCTGCTTTCCTCCTCGGTGTGTAAACGTGCTGTGAAAGGAATCGGATGCGACAGGAAACCCGCATTCTAATGAGGTCGGAAAACCGCATTCTGACTCTCTCTCTATCTCTTTCGTCCGTCCTTCCCTTGCTGAACAAAGATAAAATCCGGCCAGTTGCATGCGAAAGAAGGAAAGAAGCTACTCCTAATTCTGGCTTTACCTTTTTTTTCGACCGCAAAACCAGAGAGCTACACCGCTCGGCCCGCTGGGAGCCATGCGTTTGGCGAGTAGGATAACTGATAACCTTGGCAAAGTGTTGAGGAGAGAGAGTATGGCTCCGCAATCTCATTAGCCAGGCTCCAGCCTGGCTTTAATTGCCAGGCACGTTCTACCAATGGCCTGTCTCTGATGAGTGAGGCGAGAGATCAATGGCCTGATGAGAGCGGTATGGCTTTCAGCGTGTGAGGATGCACCTGATAGACACAGAGGGGGTCAAATAATACCGATGCCCAGGGTTGTGCACGTTATAAATATTAGCAGGCCCCCGGGTGTGTGAGAATCTACTGTGATACGGCAAAAATAACGTCATGTAACTCGATAGCTGAAGTACGAGGTGCTGTGTGAGGAAATTTCGCTTCCAGCAGTAATGCCACGTAATTAAATAAATTGAATCGAACTGAATTAAAAATAAAGTATGGTTGAAATGACTTGATGTGTATGCGCATGAGGATACATAAAGGTGACCCTGCTTTAACAAAAACACTAATCAGAACGGGTCTAATGATTTCCATTAAGCATTCAAATCATTAGATACTGAGAGGGGAAGTAATTAATGGAAACCATTAGGCCGAGTCCCATTAGGACGCGGGGGGAAATAAAAAGGGAGGAACAGATACGAAAACAGATTTTTATATGAAATCGGATCAGTTATAAATCTACGGCTCAGAAATGTATATTGTGATATGATACAATACAAATATTATCTTTCTGATGTCAGGCAACAATGACATGTTAAAAGTCTTACAATATGTGTGTTAGTGAGTCACTGTACAGAATGCCATAGTTCACTCAGCTGGTGTTTTGGAGGTTCTCGTTCTCTGACACTTATCTCCCATAAGTCTTCAGTTGGGTCGAGATCCTGTGACTAGGATGGCTATAGCATAGGACTTTCGTCATTTTCTTCCATTCATCCTTCCATTGACAGATCATGCAGTGAGCCCTCATGCTCTGGATATGGGGTAGAGACATAATGTAAGAGACCACGCGCTTCAAACCATTCCTGAACCATTTTTGCTTTGTGGCACAGCGCATTATCCTGCTGAAAGAGGCCACAGCAGCCAGGGAATACCGTTTCCATGAAAGGGTGTACATGGTCTGCGACAATGCTTATGTAGATGGTACGTGTCAAAGTAACATCCACAGGGATGGCAGGACCCAAGGTTTCCCAGCAGAACATCGCCCAAAGCATGACACTGCCTCCACCAGGTGCCATGTGTTCCCCAGGTAAGCCACACACACGCACCCGGCCATCCACGTGATATAAAAGAAAACGTGATTCATCAGACCAGGCCACCTTCTTCCATTGTTCTGTGGTCCAGTTCTGATGCTCACGTGCCCATTGTTGGCACTTTTGGCCGAGCACAGGGGTCATGAGCATGAGCACCCTGATTGGTTTGCAGCTATGCAGCCCCAAACTGCGATGCACTGTGTATTCTGACACCTTTCTGTCAGAACCAGCATTAACTTCTTCAGCAATTTGAGCAACAGTAGCTGGATCGATTCACACGTGCCAGCCTTCACTACCCACGTGCATGAATGAGCCTTGGCCGCCCATGACCCTGTCGCCGGTTCACCACTGTTCCTTCCTTGGACCACTTTTGATAGATACTGACCACTGCAGACCGGGAACACCCCACAAGAGCTGCAGTTTTGGAGATGCTCTGATCCAGTGGTCTAGCCATCACAATTTGGCCCTTCGTCAAACTCACTCAAATCCTTACGCTTGTCCATTTTTCCTGCTTCTAACACATCAACCTTGAGGACAAAATGTTCACTTGCTGCCTAATATATCCCACCCACTAACAGGTGCCATGATGAGGAGATAACCAGTGTTATTCACTTCATATCTCACTGCTCATAACATTATGCCTGATCAGTGTGTGTGTGTGTATATATATATATATATATATATATATATATATATATATATATATATATATATATATACACACAGTATATATATAATATTAACATAGTCTTGGGCTGTTTTGGCAGCAAAAGGGGGACCAAGACAATATTAGGCAAGTGTATATATATATATATATATATATAATCTAGCCATGGGGGTCACAGTCCAGTGACTTCTGTGCCGGTCCCAAGCCCGGATAAATAGAGAGGGTTGCGTCAGGAAGGGCATCCGGCGTAAAACATTGCCAAATTTAACCATACGAATCGTCAGTACGAATTTCATACCGGATCGGTCGAGGCCCGGGTTAACAACGACCGCCATCGGCGCCGTTGACCTACAGGGCGCCGGTGGAAATTGGGCTACTGTTGGTCGAAGAAGTAGAGGGAGGATATGAAGCTAGTGGGTGCAAGGGTTGAGGATGCAGAAGATAGGGATAGGTGGAAAGAGATGATTCGCTGTGGCGACGCCTGAAGGGAAAAGCCGAAAGAAGAAGAAGAAGAGATATATATATATATATATATATATATATATATATATATATATATATATATATATATATATATATATATATGTATACACACACACAATATGTACATACATATATACATACACAATCCAGGTACTGGCTCATTGTGTGTGTTTGGAGGAAACTAGAAAAATGGGTCAGAATTAAAACCCTGGAGCAGCGAGGTGGCAACACGACCACTGAATATTTCATAACATAATATTTATAGACATAAAAAATCGCCCACAAATGGTATCCCATCATTTTTGTGTGTGTAATTATGCTGCCTAAAACATGTAACTTTCAGTGAAATATTGTGTTTTATTACAAGCAGTAGCTCTAAAGTTCATAGAGTTTGTAGATTACAATCATATTCTTTCAGGAACCCACACTCAGAGAGGAGAAGTGATGCTGGAGAGCAGACGTACAGTAAGAGGAGGAAGAGTGAGATTATGAGAGGCTCAAATATTGCAAACATCCCCAAGGTACAACATGACAAGAATTAGCATTAGCATCCTGTCTATAAACCGTACGGAACGATGAAAATGCAGAATGAATGGTCCAGAACCTGAAGAAAATTGTATTCCGTGGGTTGGCAGTTAAGCTAATGTGTAGCTAATTACAAATCATAACATAGCAACAATGTAAAAGTGAGGTGATGGTGTTTTCCACAATCTCACAGCTGCCAAAAGCATTAGAATGCCAGATGGCAATTACAGCTGCTTCAGACCTGCTGTATGAGGAACAAAAACACTCTCGCTACTGTGAAAGCTACTGTATCTTTCATCGTACACTTGCAGAAAAAGGTCAAAATGGTTATTAGTCAAGAAAGAAAAAGTTTTCTTGTCAAACTCTACGTGATCTGTTACAAAAATTAACACCTAACCTAAACCATTCTATATTTAAACAGCCAAGTGAGATACGCTGAGGTGAACACCGCCACCGTTATTAACAGAATACAGGATAAAGAAAAGTAACATTAGCTGGCTAGTCAAATGCTGTTGAGGTTACTGAAAAGCTTGCTAGGTTCCTTAACTAGCTAGCTCATGTTAATTCATTCTAGCTTTGATGGTACTGTTTGATTGTGCTGTTTGGTGGTATTGTTTGGTGGTCGTCTTTGGTGGTTCTGTTTGGTGTTCATGTTTGGTGGTACTCTTTGGTGGTGTTTTTTGGAGGTCGTGTTTGGTGGTACTCTGGTGGTGGTGTTTGGTGGTGTTGTTTGGTGGTCATATTTCATAGTAGTGTTTGATGGTGCTGTTTTTTGGTGTTGTTTAATGGTCATGTTTGGTGGTATTCTTTGGTGGTGTTTGGTGGTACTCTTTGGTGGTACTCTGGTGGTGTTTGGTGGTGTTGTTTGGTGGTCGTGTTTCATGTTAGTGTTTGGTGGTGCTGTTTGGTGGTACTGTTTGGTGGTACTCTTTGGTGGTGCTGTTTGGTGGTGCTGTTTGGTGGTGCTGTTTGGTGGTGTTGTTTGGTGGTACTGTTTGGTGGTACTCTTTGGTGGTGCTGTTTGGTGGTCATGTTTGGTGGTGCTGTTTGGTGGTGTTGTTTGGTGTTGTTTGGTGGTCTTGTTTGGTGGTACTCTTTAGTGGTGCTGTTTGGTGGCACTGTTTGGTAGTGTTAGTGTTGTTTGTTGGTCGTGTTTCGAGGTAGTGTTTGGTAGGTCATTAGCTAGCCCACTGGGCAAGCTCCAAGGTCTTGTCCAGTCCTACGGTTTGGTTGCCAGGAAAACTAATTGATTAGAGTACAGTGTGGTAGCTCATTTACTACAATAACATATGGTCAGCTATTTAGCTAGTTAGACATATTAAGTACAGAATAACACTCGTGCAGTTACACAAAAAGCTGGGGTGGATTATTTGTCTGTAACAGCATGGTCTGACGTGTCCTTGTACCACAATGATCACAGTGTTTCATTTATCAATGAACCACACGGCATTATTAATACAATGTTATAGAATATTCATGAGACAAGTTAGTTCCTGTTCTAATTTTGGTCCCTGCAGTGTGTTAACAGAACCTGATTTGTTTATATTACATCCGGAGCTAGTGTTTGAGGGTCTCCAGGCTCCCCGACCTTGTGTAGGATAAGTGCTACAAAAAAATAGATGGATGGATGGATTGTTGTTGGCAACTACAGATAATAACAAACATGAACCTGAAACCTGCTTGTCTTAGGCGCTTGATTGCACTACTGATTGTCCACCCTGACACTATTATTACCGAATAACTCAAATATGTAAATAAAGTCCCCTAGATGCTACTCAATACTGTCGTTTTTTTATCAGCTGACCTATTTTCATGAAGTTGGTTTTATGTAAATTTTACCTGCTTTTTTTCCTGCTTCCAAAGTGAAGCTCATTAATAAATGTATTACTGTTCATTATTTATTCATGAAGGTGTTGTGCATTGTAAGGTCTTATGACCTACACTACAGCATGAACACCTGCAGGACAGAGCTCATCTCAGAGAAGAAAAAACTCAGATTGCTAATTCAATCCATAATTGATGAAGCTAAACACACAAAGGATGGAAGTCACAAGAGACCCTGAACTGTCAGATCCTTCAACTTCACCTTCATCGCTCTTCCTCTTTCAGAAGCCCAGCAAGGGAAGCACGAGTGAGTGGGATGTTCTCCTCGTACTCTTACTGTCCACAAACTAAGCATCAGCAGATATATAACAAGAGCATTCTCATGACATCGGCATGACCAGGTTCTGCTCTGTAGACTGGGTTAATGGTTTTGGTTTTTATTTAAGGCAGACGTTAATGTCAGTATTACAGCACGTTATAGCACATTTGTTAGCTAATTTTAGGAGGCTTTCTTAAAATATAAAATTCTCTATCAAAAAATGAGAAAAGTCTTCACACTCGCCCATACAGTAAAATATATTTATGTATTTTTTCTACCTTTTATCTATCCAGGATTTTTTAAACTTTTATGCTAGCTTTTTTTTTCAACCACATAATATATGTTTTAGTTGTATTTATTTATTGTGTGTATTTATTCATAAATTGTACCTAAAATATCTGAAAATCAGTCATTAGTTCAGTTTATCAGTTTGCATTTATCAGTTTTTTTTTAACAATGGCAGGTTTTCTTAAAATCCATTTTCCCCCCATTGTCTATACTGCTTAGCTGATCTATCCTCGGGTCATGGGAAGCCTGTGCCTATCTCAGGCGTCATCGGGCATCAAGGCAGGATACACCCTGGATGGAGTGCCAACCCATCACAGGGCGCACACACACACACACACACAAACACACACACACACACACACACACTACGGGCAATTTAGAGACTCCAGTCAGCCTAGAAGCATGTCCTTGGACTGTGGGAGGAAACCAGAGCACCCGGAGGAAACCCACCAAGCCCAGGGAGGAAACCCACCAAGCCCAGGGAGGAAACCCACCAAGCCCAGGGAGGAAACCCACCATGCACGGGGAGGAAACCCACCAAGCACAGGGAGAACATGCAAACTCCACACACACAGTGAGCGGGAGCAAACCCAGGACTCTGGAGGTGTGAGGCAAACGTGCTAACTGCTAACTGCTAAGCCACTAAGCCGCCTTCTTAAGATCCATTTTAATCACATTTTTATTCCAAGAATACAACAACAACAACAACATAATAATAATAATAATAATAATAATAATAATAATAATAATAAACTAATTTAATAAACCTTTATGTCTAACTAATATGTGTTTTATCATAACAAAACAATTTTACTTAATTTACTTTGAATTAATTTGGTCACATATTTTTCGTATTAATTTACATGTTGGGCTAAATATTATTGTTTCTTTAAATAAAATAAATAATCATGATTTATTTTATGGAATTAAATGTTATTAACTAATTAACTGAGTAATTAATAATTAATTAATTTGATAGACTAAAAGACAGAGAGAGAAAGAGATATATCTTCTTCTTCTTCTTCTTCTTCTTTCGGCTTTTCCCTTCAGGGGTCGCCACAGCGAATCATCTCTCTCCACCTATCCCTATCTTCTGCATCCTCAACCCTTGCACCCACTAGCTTCATATCCTCATTTATTACATCCATATACCTCCTCTTTGGCCTTCCTCTTTGCCTCCTGCCTGGCAGCTCCATGTCCAACATTCTCCTACCAATATACTCACTCTCCCTCCTCTGAACATGTCCAAACCATCTTAATCTGGCCTCCCTAACTTTGTCCCCCAAATGTCCAACATGAGCTGTCCCTCTGATGTACTCGTTCCTAATCCTGTCCAATCTTGTCACTCCCAAAGAGAACCTCAACATCTTCAGCTCTGCTACCTCTAGCTCTGACTCCTGTCTCTTCCTCAGTGACACTGTCTCTAAACCATACAGCATGGCTGGTCTCACCACTGTCCTGTACACCTTCCCCTTGATTCTCGCTGATATTTTCTGATCACACAGAACTCCCGACACCTTTCTCCACCCATTCCAACCTGCCTGCACTCGCTTCTTTACCTCTTTCCCACACTCTCCATTACTCTGGACTGTTGACCCCAAGTATTTAAACTCCTGTACCTTCTTCACCTCTTCACCCTGTAACCTTACTGTTCCACTTCCCTCCCTTTCATTCACACACATGTACTCAGTCTTACTACGACTGACCTTCATTCCTCTTCTCTCCAGCGCAAACCTCCACCTCTCCAGGTTTTCCTCCACCTGCTCCCTGCTCTCACTACAGATCACAATGTCATCTGCAAACATCATTGTCCAAGGAGACTCCTGTCTGACCTCCTCTGACAACTGGTCCATCACTATAGCAAACAGGAAGGGGCTCAGAGCTGATCCCTGATGCAGTCCCACCTCCACATTGAACTCCTCTCTCTGACCTACAGCACACCTCACCACTGTCCTGCTCCTCTCATACATGTCCTGCACCACTCTGACATACTTCTCCGCTACTCCTGACTTCCTCATACAGTACCACAGCTCTTCTCTTGGCACCCTGTCATACGCTTTCTCCAAGTCTACAAACACACAGTGCAACCCCCTTCTGACCATCCCTATACTTCTCCATCAAAATTCTCAGAGCAAAAATTGCATCCGTTGTGCTCTTTCTGGGCATGAAGCCATACTGCTGCTCACAAATTTCCACTACCTTCCTTAACCTAGCTTCCACTACTCTTTCCCATAGCTTCATTGTATGGCTCATCAACTTTATCCCCCTATAGTTACTGCAACTCTGCACGTCACCCTTATTCTTAAAGATCGGCACTAACACACTTCTTCTCCATTCCTCAGGCATCCTCTCACTCTCTAAAACCCTGTTGAACAAATTAGCTAAAAATTCCACTGCTGCCTCTCCCAGACACTTCCAGACCTCCACCGGGATGTCATCAGGACCAACTGCCTTCCCACTTTTCATCCTCTTCAAAGCCTTCCTGACTTCATCCTTTCTAATCTTATCTACTTTCTGTTCCACAGAGTTCACCCCTTCTACTCTTTTTTCCCTTCATTTTCCTCATTCATCAGCTCCTCAAAGTACTCCTTCCATCTCCTCTGTACACTCTCCTCACTTGTGAGCACCCTTCCATCTCTATCCTTAATAACTCTAACTTGCTGCACATCCTTCCCATCTCGATCCCTCTGCCTAGCTAACCTGTACAAGTCCTTCTCTCCTTCTCTAGTGTCTAACCTAGTGTACAACTCTTCATATGCCTTCTGCTTGGCCTTAGACACCTCCCTCTTCACTCTGCGCTGTAACTCCTTGTATTCCTGTCTATTCTCTTCAGTCCTGTCCATGTCCCACTTCTTCTTGGCTAACCTTTTCCTCTGGATACTATCCTGAACTTCCTCATTCCACCACCAAGTCTCCTTATCTTCTTTCCTCCTTCCAGATGACACACCCAGCACCTTTCTCCCTGTCTCCCTGATCACTTCTGCTGTAGTTTCCCAGTCATCTGGCAGCACTACCTGACCACCCAGAGCCTGCCTCAACTTCTGTCTAAATTCCTCACAACATTCCTCCTTTTTCAGCTTCCACCACTTGGTTTTCTTCTCTATCTTTGACCTCTTCGTCTTACAGACCATCAAAGTCATCCTACACACCACCATCCTATGCTGTCTAGCTACACTCTCTCCCACTACCACTTTACAGTCACTAATCTCTTTCAGATTGCCTCTTCTACATAGGATGTAGTCTACCTGTGTTCTCCTACCTCCACTCTTGTAAGTCACTCTATGCTCCTCCCTCTTCTGAAAATAAGTGTTAACCACAGCCATGTCCATCCTCTTAGCAAAGTCCACTACCATCTGTCCTTCTAGGTTCCTTTCCTTAACTCCAAACTTGCCCATCACCTCCTCATCACCTGTGTTCCCCTCGCCAACATGTCCATTAAAATCCGCTCCTATCACCACTCTCTCACCCGTGGGAATACTCTCCATCACCTCATCTAATTCACTCCAGAATCTCTCTTTCTCCTCTAACTCACAACCTACCTGTGGGGCATAACCACTAACCACATTCAACATCACCCCTTCAAACTCTAACTTCAGATTCATCACCCTGTCTGACACTCTCTTCACCTCCAGAACATTCCTCACAAACTCCTCCTTCAGGACCACACCTACCCCATTTCTCTTACTATCCACACCATAATAAAACAGCTTGAATCCTGCTCCTATATTACGAGCCTTGCTACCCTTCCACCTGGTCTCCTGTACACACAGTATATCCACCTTCCTTCTCTCCATCACATCAGCCAGCTCTCTACCTTTCCCTGTCATAGTACCAACATTCAGAGTTCCTATTCTCAGTCCTACACTCTTACCTTTCCTCTTCTCTCTCTGTCTGCGCACTCTCCTCCCTCCTCTACTTCTTCGACCAACAGTAGCCCAATTTCCACCGGCGCCCTGTAGGTCAACGGCGCCGATGGCGGTCGTTGTTAACCCGGGCCTCGACCGATCCGGTATGAAATTCGTACTGACGATTCGCATGGTTAAATTTTTTTTCCGGATGCCCTTCCTGACGCAACCCTCTCTATTTATCCGGGCTTGGGACCGGCACAGAAGTCACTGGACTGTGACCCCCATGGCTAGATTAGAGAAAGAGATATATATATATATATATATATATTTTTAATAAAATATATTTATTATCCTGCTATATATTAGCCACAATTTCGTAACCAGACATAAGATAATAAACACTAACCATAAATTTTTTATCCTGCTGAAAATTAGCCACAAGTTTCGTAACCAGACAGCCTGGAAGCATAAAAACACTAACATCATCTCTGTTTTGTTGATTTTGAAAGAACTTTGCAGTCTCACTTTAAACACCGTGCCGCATCCTCTCTGTGGTGTGTGGTGTTTGAAAAGAGCAGGAAATGTGGAGAAACATTAGAATGGAGTGTCTGAGTGGGAAATTGTCGGTGTGTAAATCATAGGATGGCTGTTTGGGATTCTCTTCTGACTCGTCTCATTCGGATCGGATCAGGACTTTGTTATTGTTGCCACCGTCTCGTTTTTCCGTCTGTCTCTGAAAAGCCGTCATCATCCTTCTCTTAGCCCTGTGTCATCTCTTTTTTTCTTCCCACCAGACAATCGATAGGCCACCTCTCTTATTAGAGAGGGGTTTTAGTTTCCAGGTGTATTTGCTTTCGCAAGCGAGAGTGAGATCGAGAGCGAGACCTTTTCATCGTCGATGACCCTGTCCACTGAAGACTTTCCTCCTAACTGACTCTCAGTGCTTCTTTTTATATCCCACAGATTAAGTGTTCCACCATAAATAGAAAATGTCGCACACATGCTAGGGTACTGTTTGTCATTTCTCCTCTCCCTCGCTCCATCTATTTTGCGTCTATCTCTCCATCCTGAGCGAAGCGGCAGAGCACGGGAGGAGACACATCAGAGCAGGAGAGTAAAGTGACAGAAGGAGATTTCGACAGGTTGTTGTTGTTTATTGTGGCGAAATGCCACTTTACACCCTGGCAGCCTCACTCTCGCTCCTGTCGCAGGCTTTCACACCTAGCAACCCTTTACTTTTATTTACCAGCAGGATATTTCTCAGATTGTCTTGACGGGGAAAAGCGGCTGATTGGATTTTACTTGTCAGGCTTCATTAAGCGCTTAACCATCTTCATGCCAGAGATTATTGGCACATTTTTCACTATTCTACGCTCGATATCAGAGGAAGTGCTGGATTAATAACAAGGGAATACATGGATTATACTGACAGACGGATTGATTTGACACATTCTGAATTATATGGCTACTATTTCAACAAATCGTGTTGTAGGATGCAGATCACGAGCTTCAGCTAATGATCACATCAGACATCAGAATGGGGGAAAGTCTGATCTCTGTGACATTCTTCATGGCAGGGTTGTTGGTGCCAGATGGGTACTGAGTGTTTCAGAAACCGCTGATCTCCTGGGGGTTTCCACACACCACCATGTCATCATTACACATTACACCATGGTGCGACAAACAAAGCATCACATGAGCGTCTGTTCTACGTGCCTGAACATCTTGAGATCAGCCTGACAAACTGACATGAAAGCTACAGTTAGTCAAATAACCACTCTGTACATCTGTGGTGAGCTGAAAAGCATCTCAGAATGGAGGTACAAAAGCAGAAGACCACATGATGTTCCACATCTGTCAGCTAAGAACAAGAATCTGAGGCTACACCGTTCACAGTAGCAGCGAAAGTTTGTCAAAATCTTGTTGAATTTTATATAAATTATAAGCTGATCTATTATATAGTAAAGCTCATCATTTTAGGCACAAAAATAAATCAATCAATAAATTAATAACAACTCAACAAATTATATGAAGGAGCTGATCAGTATAATATATAATATAATATAAAATAATATTTAAAAATAAACAAAGGATATGAAGCAGCTGGTCAATATAATATAATACAATATGTTCTCCAATATAAAAAAAGTCATTGATAATCTATAGATTATAAAATATTATATATAATTATAGGACATAATTATACACTAGAATTTTTACATTTTTTTCCTCTTAATTATCGTTTGAGTTCGTTCTCATGAATGCTAATGAATGATTTATAATGAGTTCTTTATGTATATTCATTATTTAATATAATTCATGTTACATTTTGCTCCTTGAGGCGTTTTTACATGTTTCAACTCACTCGTTAAGCGAAACTGTTTAAAATTTGTATATTATGATGTACAATACATGCATTTTTTTGTACAATGGTATTCACGCCGTGGACATGAGGTACAAACGGACGTGTCAGGATGTCAGGAGTGACTTGTGCTAGGGTCTGGAGTGGTGGAGCATTTACCCATCTAACTAACCACCCCTCTACCCCCACCCTCCCTGCCCCTCTCTCTCCTTTCTCAGTCCAAGGGGTGGCATCAGAGCCACGGCTCGTTACCCGCTAACAAGCCCCATCACAGCCTCTCATTAACGCTCCATAGTCAAGAGCCAGATACAAGAGCTGTAAATCACTAGCCTCAGCATGCTGTGGTTAGCCATTTTTATGAACAACACATCAACACACACACACACACACACACACGCTCCACCCTAACCTAGCAACACACTACTTATTATTAGTTCAAGCGTCATTATTCTGTCTACTCATTAACTCTGTTTTGAATGGATCTCTCTTTATATTCTGTCATTCCCTTTCTTCTGTACCTTTCTCTCTCTCTCTCTCTCTCTCTCTCTCTCTCTCTCTCTCTCTCTCTCTTGCTCTGACACTCCCTATGTGGCGAGACTCCAGGTTTTAATTAAACTTTCACAACTGGCAAGGACAGATCACATCCTGTTTCATCAGCCCTGCCATTCGACCCCCTCCTCTCATTTAGCCCCAGAGGGATCGTTTGGACCAGACCTGGCTCTCCGTTTGGGCTCCCCATACTCTTGTACATTAGAGATGTCCACAGCTCCTCCATTAGACTCTCATTCCTGCTCTCCGTCCAGTCCCAATCCATCAGGCCTCTCCAAGCAAAGCTCAAACACTAATCAGAGGCATCTATTGCTCTCCCTCGATATTATCCTAAACATATGATGGATGGTGTTTGCCAAAAAGAGATGGGCCTCTCATGTCTCTGAAGGTTTGCCTTAATTGCAGTGGAGAGAGGACACGCTGCAGTAATGGGATAATGGTGGAGATGGACCGGACTCTGGAGCGAGAGTAATCGGATTCTCTACAGCGTGCCTCTCCTCACTCTCCTGAACACCCCCAAGAACGCTGAGTGTGTGTGTGTGTGTGTGCGCGTGTATGTGTGTGCGCGCATGTGCACTTTGCTTCTGAGGGTGTGAAAATGTAAAATGTAAAAATGTGCCATTAACTCCAATATAACCCAGATTTCCCTGCTGCGAGTGGTCTCTTGTATCTGCATATTTTTGCATAACACGCCACATTTTCATAAGCTGCTCCAGTAGATGCGCGGCTGAGATTCCGAAGCGCAGCCTGCGTGCACGTCCACCATTCACGTGACTGACACGTTAGCACGTTCCATAACTATTGACCATAACCTTCTCTTATAATATCATATTAAGTAGTTCCAAAACCACGCAGACGGCTGATATAAATCCCATGCAAATGAACTCCAAATTACAGCGAAAGTCTGAAGCTGCATTTTTTATGGCGTAGCTGCAGTGTTTGAGTTTTCCCTCCTGCCGTCTGCTAAGAAATGGACAGTTCCGGCTGCCTCCATAGCCTTTTAACATCCGTTCAAACAGATTTTTTTGGCATGGGTTAAACTCGAGCATTAAACCTGTGACGATCCTGCATGTCATGGCGTCGTCTGACACTTTAGCCGAACTCGCCATGCTGAAGATCTTAAGAAGGGTTGGCTTGTTTTTTGTTTTGTTTTGTTTTTGCCCCACACCTCGGTTGTCACAGTAATTAATTACGGTAAACTCAAAGGAACCCTCTCAGCACTTTCCTCTTTAGACGTGGAAAGGTGAGGTGACTCACTCACCAATTAATGCTCTAAGTGAGAGCTGAGGCTGGATGGAAGGCATTAGATTACCCTGGCCTAATGACTCGCAGCATTTCGCTGTCAGCCGGGAGCAGTGTGAGAGAAGAAACACTTCTCCTTTTCTCTCTCTCTCTCTCTCTCTCTCTCTTTTCTCTCTCTCTCTCTCTCTCTCTCTCTCTCTCTCTTTTCTCTCTCCCCTGCTGCGAGAGAATGATATAGAACAACACTTCTAAAAGAGAACGCCTTGTAAGGAGGTGTTGCTTTACTCTGGAGATAAAAAAAAAAAACTCCTTCCTAATCTTTAGGCTAGATACACAGCTTTGTTTTGTTTTTTTGGTTTTGTTTTTTTTTGATCCGCTTGCCCATGGCCAGCCCTCATCAGTTAGCAATGTGGAAGTAGCTATAGTTTAACTTACAAGTCTCTCAGGTCTCTAGTGTAGACCTTTAACCCTGTGTCTGCTGGGAGCCTCTGCAATCTCCTCAGCAGCTCGGTGCAGGCTACAAATACACACACACACACACACACACACACACACACACACACACACACGCACACACACAAAACACACTTGCCCTCTCCTGCCCTCTGTTGTCCCTAAGGCTCACTCTCAGCCTGTTCTATCCATCAACTATGCTTACACACACAATCTCTCTGTCTATCTGTCTATCTACCTCCTTATTTCTTTCCCCCTAATAAGATAGGGGACCGAGGTGCTCAGGCTGTCTATCAGAGAGATTTTGCTTCGCCGGTTTCTCGTCCTTCCCCAACTCCCTCTCCACACCTGCCCCACATCCACGCCCGTCCTCCCCGACGTGAAATCGAATGAGCTGGGGTGCCTACTTCACGCTGAGAGCTCTGGACCGGGAGCCCTAGAGATTTGAAACAAGGGATGACAGCAGAAATTGTCCCTTCAGCTCAACCATTCAGCTCGGGGACAGCTGGAGACAGAAACAAACTTCCAAAATTGAATAACGCCACACTGGTCCTTATGAAATATAGTCATTTTTAGGAGTTTCAATGGGATTGTATTTGTGAACACTAGTTGGAAGGTTTTTTTTTAGAGATTCTTGCTCAATTTTGTACTGGTTTATTCACTGGAATTCCCTTTTCACACAACATCTGCCAACCAGAGAGGTCGAAGGCTAGTATGCGCTTCCTCTGAGACGTGTGAATCCACCTAGACTTTTCTTTCTTCACTCATGTCATGTCACAGGACGTAACCTGCTCTATTTCATAAACATGAGATAACAGACTGATCGACAGGGAAGATAGACAGACCGTCCCAGAGAGCGGCCTTCGATTCCCATCCAACACTTTTTGATGCTACAGTGGAGCCTAGGCATACGAATGCCCTCCCTTACGAATTTTCTCATTATGAATTGAAATTTTGCAAGCAATTTGCATGTGAAGCATATCCGGCATACAAATGAACTGAACCGAAGTTCGGCCCGAAGTTGCGCTAAGTTGCGCGTACATCCGGGAGCCGTTCAAAACTTGTTTGCGTCAGTGGAAAGCCAAGCGAAGCCAACTGAAGCGAGTTTACAAATTTTACGAATGTTTTTCAATCAGCGAAAGCTGATTCGAAAGAGTCATTCCACGATACCAACGTTGCCTTCAGAATGCGTTCAAAAGCTAGGTGATTTTTCACGCATTTGTTTGTTGACAGATTGGTGACGTCAGTGGTCTGTTCTATTTTTAGCCCAAGCTTGGTGGCATGACTTCCTGTGAGGACCCTTGACATGGAACGCTTGGCTTGGGTCAGTTCTTTGTAAGCAGCCCTACAGTTTACATACGCTTCGCATTGGTAATCTTGGTCATGTTTTTGGGCGGCTGGAACGGATTATCTGCATTTACATTATTTCTAACGGGAAAATTCATTTCGCAATCTTAAGAACTTGCCTCCAGAACGAATTAAATCTGTATGCCGAGGTTCCAAAGTATTAGATACTTCCTTCATTTAGGCGTCTGATCCCAATCTCTGTTTATTGTGCATGTGGATTTCCTCTGCATTTCCTCCCACTTCCCACTTCCATGATTGTGTGTTGGCCTAGTCAACCATCCGGAGTGTCTTCCTGCCTTGCGCCGAATGTTTTACAGATTCATCCAAGATAGTGGCTTACTGAAGATAGATGAAACTGTCTTCAGGATCCAGAGCCAATCCCAGGAATACTGGTGCGAGAATTCAACCGAGATAGGACACCAAGCTTACAGATTCATAAACCAACTGATCAACATGTCACCACAAGATTAGGATCGAACCACAGACCCTGGAGGTATGAGGCAGCGAGGCTTCCTGCTGCACCACTTAACCTCCCTAATGAACTATTCACCTCCTGAAACTCAATAGATTCAGCTGACACAGTGTCCTTCCAGACCGCCTTTTTTTCATTTTTAATTGTTCACCACAAGCGCCCTACGTCGCCCCGACTCGTGATCCGAGCGCTACTGTTACAAAAACACACCAAATTCTTCTGCACCTTGCACATTTTGATTGCTCTGGAATCATTGTTAGGATGGATCTATTAAAAAAGTCTTGCATAAAGCAGTTTTTTAAAAGGAGAAAAAAAGTCACACAAACAACCTAACTGTAGCATTTTATCAGCTTGGGTGGCACGCAAATCTCCATAAAGTCTTCAGCACCTGGCGGTTTGCAAATTCAATGCAGCCAGTTTTAAAATGGTCTGAATAATTGCTTCCCTCTCACTGTCATCACAAAAGAAGTGTTAAGTAGCAAAGCCAGCTGCGGTGTATTAGAAACTGCAAGGCGTTGCTGGAAAATGCCTCCCAAAGAGCGCGCTGCGTGCTCGCAACAGTCGTTTCTTTCCGACTTGTTTATCATTTGCAGACTCAGTAACCCCACTCAGGCCAAATGGTAAAATGTGTGTGTGTGTGTGTGTGTGTGTGTGTGTGTGTGTGTGTGAGTGAGAGAGAGAGAGAGAGAGAGAGAGAGAGAGAGAGAGAGAGAGAGAGTGAGAGAGTGGATGTACATGCTGTGCCTTCATTCTGCCCTGTCTGTATTTTTCTGAAACATTACTGATAATTGCATTTTGACTTCATTATGGGATGAGCAGCAAGAGACAAAATTAGATCTGTTTATCAGCCACCCAGCAGTGTGTAAAGATTTCATTTACCAAAAAAATGCTCTTGTAGTGGTGTTTTGATTGGGGGAATGGCTCTCAGCATGAAAGACCATAGCAGGGGAGGACAAATAGGAGAAATTAGTTCGCCAAACAGAAATACGGCAGTCCGAACTCTAAAAAAAAGGAAAGAAAAAAAACAAGAACGGAGAGTGGAAGTGGCACAGAAGGAGAAGGTAGATAACGAGAACTTAAACAGGAAGGGACACATGGCAGTGAAAGGCACCTACCAAAAACAAACCGGTCACCGATGTCGCCTCTTCTTCCCTCCCTCCTTTATTTCTACTACAGGAAGGAATACGAGGGTGAATGTGAACATGTTTGAAAGTGTGGACAGTACGGAGTAGGAGACGGCAGGTGACGGTGACGAGAAAGGTGATTAAGAGGGACACACAAGTCCTGAGCTGAGAAAAGTGCAGTGAGGAAAGGGAGAAAGCGAGCACACACTCAAAGTGGAGGCACAAAGATTGATGGAGGACGGCAAAAAAGGAGAAACAGCTTAACTCATTCTTAATCGTTTTGAAGATCTTCTCATTAAAGCCTGTATGCAGGCGTGCGGAATTTTAAACGATGACGCGTCCATAATTACTGTTTATGTGCAGCTATGAAGTGCCGCTACGCAGACAGAGTTAAAAATGCAACTGCAGGGTTTTTGTTTATTTGTCGATTTTTGCATTGAATTCATCTTGACAGAGCTCTAGCTACTGTACTGGTAAATGGCGTTGGAATTCTAAATTCATTTCTATAATATTGTGGAACATTGGGCTAAGGGGTGGCCATGGGAGGCAAGCACTACTCTGGTTATTATCAGTATCAGTGATGCAAGACTGCTGAATGCCTCAGTAAATTCCACTGTGTTTGGCTAGTTTGAATAATTATGGAAATTAAATATATTTCATCTTAGTCCATCAGTAAACATCAACAGAACAAAGTATTTCCTGGCCCTATTGACCACAACAAACTTTATCTAGTGCATTATCATCTAGACTGTTTATTCAACCATGCGTAAATGAGGACTTCAAGAGTTCAGTTCAAGTCCTTTCACCCTACACTGGCCTGGTCCTGGCCCACGTTTATATTCAACCCAGATACCACAAAGACTGCTGGTCCAACAACCATCCAGACCACTTTTGCCAGAATGATTGTCACGATACTGCAGAATTTCTGCCAGCATTCATCTTTATTTTTGGCCTGTCTCTGGGCCAGAACCCATTTCAACTCGGGTACTATATCTCAGCCATCTCTCAGTGCAGATACTACATAAAATGACAGCCTAAGAATGGTGCAGACTGATTTGCCAGATTAGGGCCACATAATATCTTTAATAATACATTTCAGCTAGCAGCTAGCTTTTTGTTGGCAGGTGTATGGGCCAGGAATCATTTTAACTTTGGTACCGAATCTCAGCTATCTCAGCCTGTCTCCATCCAGACTTTGCAAAAAAAAAAAAAAAAAAAAAGACAGTCCGAGAACGGCCCAGACTGGCCAGAATAAAGCCAAAGCAGCAGATACGCCAGGGCTACTTGAATATATATAGACATTCTGGACCAAACATCGATATCCTTGCTAATCCACAGACAACACACTTGCTGTTTGGCATAAAATATACTGTGCTGTCTGACCAGCACTGCTGACATAATACTATGCCTGGGCCAGATATGTTTACTGTATTGAATTTTCACATAACCCAGAAATTTATGGAATATCCCTGACTGTGTTATATCCAAAGCCTGCAGTTAATATGCTTGTAGAATTCAGACCCATGGATTATTCATCAGCATTGAATGATATGCAGTATGCAATACTGCAAAAAAAAAAAAAAAATTGATCTTTGACTGTTCTATGCAATGTCATCTAATTCAAGCTTACAACAGATCTCTGACTTTTTGACAGGCAGGTGCTTGGTAAGGAATATGTAAATGAACAAAGTGAGAAAGCAAATGAAGGAAGTAACAAACAAAGTTAAAAAAACAAAGGTAACGACAAAAAGCAAATTATTGAAGTAGCAAGAAAAGAAACTGAATAATGTAACAAAGACAAATAGCAAAGTTACAAACAAAAGTAACAAATGAAGCGTATTAACAAATTAACAAAGCAAATTAACAGAGAAAAAGTAACCAACAAAGTGAAAACAACAAAAAATTAACAGAGAATTCCAAATAACAAAAAAGTAACAAAGCAACAAACAATGGTAAACAAAGAAAATTAATAAAAAAAGAGATTAAGTAACAAAATAATCAACAGAGAAACAAAGTAACAAAGAAAATTAACAGAGAAAATTAACAGAGAAAACAAAGTAACAACAAAGTAACAAAGCAACAAACAAAAGTAACACAGAAAATTAACAGAGAAAACAAAGTAACAAACAAAGAAACAAACAAAAGTAACAAAGAAAATTAACAGAGAAAACAAAGTAACAAACAAAGAAACAAACAAAAGTAACAAAGTAACAAACAAAACAACAGCAAAGTAACAAACAAAATTTAGAGAGAAAACAAAGTAACAAACAAAGCAACAAACAAAAGTAACAAAGTAAAAAGAAAATTTACAGAGAAAACAAAGTAGCAAAAATTGAATAAACCAACAAACAAAAGTAATAAAGAAAATTAACAGAGAAAACCAAGTAACAAAAAAGTAACAAAGCAACAAACAAAAGTAACAAAAAAAAATTAACAGTGAAAAACAATTAAGTAACAAAAAAAAACAGCAAATAAAAGTAACAACGTAACAAAGAAATTAACAGAGAAAACCAAATAACAAAAAAGTAACAAAGCAACAAACAAAAGAACAAACAAATTAACAAAGAAAGTTTACAGAGTAAACAAAGCAAGATAAGCCTCTTGGACAATACTTTTATATATATATATATATATATATATATATTCCATTTCCTCCTTGTACTAGAAGTATTTAGGTTTATTTAACTCTATTTTGTATTCTATTTTTATCTCACCATCAGTCGAAAAAGTCGAAGGTAGTACAGTGCATGGTTGTGTATGTGACGAATAAAATCTGAATTTGATTTGAATTTAACAAAATAACAAACAATGCAAATGAACAAAGTAACTAAGTGAATTAATGAAGCAACAAAGCAAACTAACAAAACAGAAAGCAAATGAACAAAGCAACAAAGTCCCAGACAAAGCAAGGTAACAAAAAAAAGCAAGTTAAAAATGAATGCAAAGTACAGAGTAAAGCCAGAAAAGAGAAAAGAAAAAAACAAAGAAGATTAATAAAGTCCAATGAAAATGAGCAAAATAACAAAGAAAGCAAAGGAACAACATGACCATCAAAGCAAAATACATTCAGAAAGAAAGCAAAGAAGCAAACCAAATGATCTAAAAGTTCAAATTTGTTCGTATCATATGTTATTAAATTTTTAGCTTAATCTTTTTTAGCATATAAATACGCGATAAACTTAGTCCGAATAAAATCGAGCTGAGTTTACAGTCAGGATCCGGATAGACAGCGGGATGTTATGTAACATTTCATATTACTAATGAGAGCGATTTTAATATTCATCAATGACTCCCACGTCTAATTATATGCTACACTTGAATCTCCTCTAAACTGGTCTGGACGCAACACCAGACCAGTAAAACCTCAACACTGTGGCTTCGTTGTTGTTGATTGCATCCTTGAGAAACCCATGTTTCCTGACTACATCATTAAAAAACCTCAATGACTTGATTTTTCTGTAGCATTTTATCAGAGGCTAATTGGAGAAATCTTCCGCCCCACACTAGAAAACTGGAAAAGTGCTAGCTGATGATTTATCAGGCATATCTGTAACTTCCACTAGCCACTTTGCTACAGATATTTATATACGTCCTGTACAGGTGTAAATATAGCACCGGGTCCTGTTAGCTGGGCAGCGCTGAAATGACATGTAGTGTGTGGAAATTCTTGCGGTGTTCTCTTACAATCAGGAAGAGGCTAGCAGGGCAAGAATAGCTTCATGCAGGGCCGGGCAGTATGTCAAAACGTTATCATTATAAGTGTTTTTGTGTGTGTATGTGTGTGTGTGATGGCCTTGCTATTTTTGCAAGTCTTTAATGTTTGTTGTAATTTGTTCGCAACCCTCAGAGTATGCTTCAAACCTATAAGTACATTTGGTGCTGATTGGCTAGAAGGTGCTGATATACTGTATATAAACCAGTGACAGGGTCATGGCTGCCCAAGGTTCATTGGATGAAGACTAGCCTGTCAGAGTGTGGTCCGATCTCATAGAAGGACAAAAAAGGTCATTTTGGCTATGGTAGAAAGGTCACGGTGTACACAATGCAGAGGTTTCTACTTATAGGCTTGCAAAACTTCGGGCCAGTCAGAGTGGTACCACCAGCGGAAGCACCTACACTGAGCATCAAAGCTGGACCCTGGAGCAATGGAAGAAGGTGGCCTGATCTGATGAATCATGTTTTCTTTTGTCATGTGGAAGGCAGCGTGCAGGTGCGTTGATTGCCTGAGGAAAAGATGGCACCAGGATGCACTATGAGGAGAAGGCAAGCCGTTTGACGCAGTGTTCTGCTGGAAAACATGAGGAAGTGACTTTGACATGTACTTGATGATCTACCTAAAGATTGTTGAAGACCAAGTACATCTACATGACAGAAATGATTCAGGAATGGTTTAAGGAACATAGAGTTCAAGGTCTTGACTTAGCCTCTAAGTTCAAATCTCATTGCGATCGTCGTCTGTGGGATGTGCTGGACAAACAAGTCAGATCCATGGCAATAAATCTGATCCCCTTTTCTCAGCTTACAGGAGTTAAAGGATCTGCTGATAAAGTCGTAGTGCCAGATACTACAGCACACCTTCAGAGGTGTTGTGAAGTCCATGCCTCCAGCTGTTTCGACAGCATAAGGAAGACCTACGAAATATTAGACGGCGGGTTTTAATGTTATGTCTGATAGATGTATTTAGTTGAGATTTTTCATATCAGGCCACTCGTCTTTACTTTTGTTTTGTTCTCTTTTTTAGATCAGGAAGCTTTATGTCTTATTTATACTACAGTGCTGTTAAATTCTCACATCAGAAGGTGTGGATTCATTTTCTCGAAAAGCGTGACACCGACAGTGGTTTTGGCTTTAACATAAATGTTAGGTTTATATTAATGTGTGCTTTCTAATATGTTAGCGTTGCTATAGTAACAGATCATTCATTGGGACTCACATGGCAGATACTCCACACAATCTAAGGCTAAATATATATATTTTTAAAAACCTGAAGAATGTGAATAACAATTACTCATTGATGGGGTCAAACTTTTTAGTAGGAGACATTTATTTAGGCCATGTCAACACTAAACTACGTTTTCGTTTAAAAACGCATATTGTTCTCTCCATTTCGGCCTTCCATCCACACTAAGATGGTGTTTTTAGTTAACGAAAACGTAGCATTTTGAAAACGCTCTCCAAAGTGGATAACGCCGTTTTGGCGTCGCGGTGTGAACCGTGAAAACGGAGGCTTTCGAAAAACATGACGCATTTTTAGTCACGTGACCAATTCAGCTAATTTCCACAACATATTTCCGGAAAGTAAATAAACGGCAGGCGGAAATGACGCAGGTTGAAGCATCTTACGTTTTACTCATGCACAGTACAGGGACATAAGCATTTTCAGACGTTTCAGTGTGGACGACCAACTTGTGGGAAACGATTGAAAACGATAGTGTGGACGCGGAGCTTTTTTAGACGAAAATGCCATTTTCAGATTTATCCGGCTCAGTGTAGACGTAGCCTTAGACGTAAAACATTTTCTGCCACATGACAAGCTGCTTTCTTTGTTGTTGATGTATTTTTGCATTAATTGTAACAGTGCTTTGTGAGTAAACTGCTCTTTATAGCTGCTATAACGCAAGGGATAATAGGAACTTTTTTTTTTTTTTTTTTAAACACTTTCGAGTACAATTCTTTCACACATCACTTACATTGTAAATGTAATAAATCTCATAAAGTATAAATATAATGGAGAGAATCCTAACAAAAGGAGAAAAAAATAGTCATTTTTTTGTGTGTAAACATTTACAGTTTCATAAATATTTTTTCCCCAAATTCAGTTGCCATTTGTTACAGAATTTGCTCCAATTTGTTCTCTTTATAAACTATAAATGGTTATTAATGAAATATTACAATCATGGCAAATTTGCTGTGCTATAAGACGAATAAATTTTAAGAGGAATAACATGCTGTAAGAGAAAAGTAATCCACTCTGCTTTGGGTCGTTCTACTATCCTGCCCTGGATTAGTTTCCTATAACAGCATGACTCACGTTGCGTGTTATTTCTTGTATATATTAAACTGTTAGTACGCTAATAAAGAGCTACATTTTAGTTTATTTTTGCCTTGCTGGAAATCTTCCTGATTTTCTTTCTCCGACTGACACGGACGTGCTCGAACTCGTGCTCTCATTCAACACGTTAAAGCGCAAAGGTCAGATTCCTGCTGGATTGGAGCTCAGGTTCACCGTGCTGCAAACAAAGCAGACTTTTTTGTTCCTTTCATGAATTAATGCCTGTTAAGCGATTTAGGGTTTGGTCTGTTCAGGCGAGATATGAAGCCAAATAGGTGAGCTGCCTCATTATGGAGATATGCTAGTGTAGCACCTGAGGCCTTTGCTTGTCATTAGCAGAGAAGATAGAACACACACCGGCGTAGAGAATGGATTCGAGTGATAGATAAGCTTGTCCAGGAACTCATCAATCCACAATAGATGATGCCATTTGAAACTTATATAGTGGCTATTTCCATGTGGTTAGTCAAGGGGTGTGTGTGTGTGTGTGTGTGTGTGTGTGTGTGTGTGTGTGTGTGTGTGTGTGTGCACGTTCAGCACATTTATCTTACTGTACCTGTGTGAAGGTCATGTGAGTTGGTGTGTATTATAGTGTGGAGGATTACAGTGCAGTGTAGAAACTATTCACCGAGGTCTTTCATCAGAGACATGGTGGCGTATAGTGTATGTGTGTGTGTGTGTGTGTGCGTGTGTAGGATAAAGATGTATAGAATATGGTAGTTTGTATATTTGTAAAGTATCGAGACTGTTGTGTGTGTGTGAGAGTGTGTGTGATAGAGCTGTATTGTGTTAGGTAGCTTGTATATGTACAAACCGTTGATAGTGGTGTGTGTGTGTGTGTGCGTGTGTGTGTGGGGGGATAAAGATGTATAGAATATGGTGGTTTGTATATGTGTATAGTATTGATAGTGATGTGTGTGTGTGTGTGTGTGTGTGCGTGTGTAGGATAAAGATGTATAGAATATGGTGGTTTGTATATGTGTATAGTATTGATAGTGGTGTGTGTGTGTGTGTGTGTGTGTGTGTAGGATAAAGATGTATAGAATATGGTGGTTGGTATATGTGTATAGTATTGATAGTGGTGTGTGTGTGTGTGTGTGTGTGTGTGTGTAGGATAAAGATGTATAGAATATGGTGGTTTGTATATTTGTAAAGTATCGAGACTGTTGTGTGTGTGTGAGAGTGTGTGTGATAGAGCTGTATTGTGTTAGGTAGCTTGTATATGTACAAACTGTTGATAGTGGTGTGTGTGTGTGTGTGTGTGTGTGTGTGTGTGTGTGTGTGTGCGTGTGTGTGTGGGGGGATAAAGATGTATAGAATATGGTGGTTTGTATATGTGTATAGTATTGATAGTGATGTGTGTGTGTGTGTGTGTGTGTGTATGTGTGTGTGTGTGTGTGTGTGTGTGTGCGTGTGTAGGATAAAGATGTATAGAATATGGTGGTTGGTATTTGTGTATAGTATTGATAGTGGTGTGTGTGTGTGTGTGTGTGTGTGTGTGTGTGTCTGTGTGTAGGATAAAGATGTATAGAATATGGTGGTTTGTATATGTGTATAGTATTGATAGTGATGTGTGTGTGTGTGTGTGTGCGTGTGCAGGATAAAGATGTATAGAATATGGTGGTTTGTATATGTGTATAGTATTGATAGTGATGTGTGTGTGTGTGTGTGTGTGTGTGTGTGTGTGTAGGATAAAGATGTATAGAATATGGTGGTTTGTATATGTGTATAGTATTGATAGTGGTGTGTGTGTGTGTGTGTGTGTGTGTGTGTGTAGGATAAAGATGTATAGAATATGGTGGTTGGTATATGTGTATAGTATT
>JAUCMX010000014.1:19703749-19718749 GCA_033459395.1 Hemibagrus guttatus | reverse complement strand
GGATTTTCGTCTTAAGAATCGAAATTTTTGGAAGAAATTTGAACCGAAACGAACGCCGTCTAAGAGCCATTCAAAACTTGTTTGCGTCAGTGGAAAGCCAAGCAAAGTGAGTTTACGATTTTTTTTTTCAGTCAGCGAAAGCTGTTTTGAAAGAGTCAAAACAGTGGATGGTCTGTTCTATTTCTAGCCCAAGCTTGGTGGCATGACTTCCTGTGAGGACCCTTTGACATGGAATGCTTGACTTGGGTCAGTTCTTTGTAATCAGCCATACAGTTTACATACTCTTTGTATTGGGAATATTGGTCATAGTTTTGGGCGGCTGGAACGGATTATCTGCATTTATGTTATTTCTTATGGGAAAATATGTTTCGCAGTACAAATATTCACCTTAAGAACTCGCCTCCAGAACCAATTCAATTCATATGCTGAGGTTCCTCTGTATACTCAAGTACTGTTGAAATTAAATATTTTCTTCTGTTTATTAACAATTCAGGGTGCATGGTGGCTTAATAGTTAGCACATTCCCACCTCTGCCCTGGGTATGCAGAGTTTGCGTGTTCTCCTAGAGAGCCAGGGTTTCCTCAGGGTTCTCCAGTTTCCTCCCCAGTCCAAAGTCATGCCTTGTCGGTTGATCGGCATCTCTAAATTGTCTGCAGTGTATGAATGAGTGTGTGTGATTGTGATTTTGCACTATGATGGGATGGAACCCCACCTCGTGCCGCAAGTCCACTGGGACAGACTCCAGGTTCCCCAAAACCCTGAGTAGGATAAGTGCTGAATAAAATGGATGGATTTACATTTCAGATTTAATCGAGGTTATAGCCAAAAGTATAAATAATTACACTGATTTATTAACACTGTAGTATACTTTATTTGTCAACTTTAACTGACTACATTTAACTGAATTAGAAGTTCTTCGTTACGGCAGGGTAAGGCTCGCTAGAAGTCCAGGAGCTGACAAAATTGTTGTTTTTTTGTTGAGCTAGTTTTAGCTAATTGTTAAATATTTACAGGATATTTTACCTCTAATTAATACATTAGCAAGGATAAAGTTAATCACGTATACAAGCATCGAACTTACAGAGATTAATGATGTTTTCAGATAAAATGGCCTATTTTTTTAAAAAACACAAAGACTTTAGATAATGAATCCGTTCTTTTCTCACATGAAAACAATTTCATCAGTTAAAAACATCACAATATTTTTCCTTTTAATTCTTGAGCACATTTAAAATGAGCCACGTTTTTAAAACTTTCACTTAAGTTCATTTATATATATTTATATCTTTTAATTGACTAAGCTTTTGTTTTGCGGCAACATTTAGCCGGACCCCATGTGAAAAAAGAAACAGCTTTTTTTTCCCTTTTAAAGTACGCTTTTATTTAATAAAATGAAAAGAGACAAATGGTTACCGGATGGTTAGCCATTAGCATTAATTAGCTTCATTCATTATTATGCCAATGCAAGGTCTAGCCTGGTATGATGTGTGTGTGTGTGTGTGTGTGTGTGTGTGTGTGTGTGTGTGTGTGTAGATAAGCACCTTTAGGACTATACAATAGTAGATAATAAGAATAAAAGGTTAATTCAGTATTAGGTAATATCACTCCACAGGTATTACAGACGAATTAAAGCTGTCATCAATCACTCAGTAAAATCTGTTTAATGCTTTGTTTGTTTGTTTGTTTGTTTGTTGGTTTATGTGCATAAGGCAAAATTCGTTGAACTCAGTGCACTGAATAGCAATTAGCAAGAAAATAAAAGAAAACACTGAAAGCTGGGTTTAGTCATGAAACTCGGATATAAAGACAGACATTTTTATAGCTGTGTCTGACATGTTTAGGTTTTATTTTTTCACTCATAATATTTTATCATGAGAAATAATTAGAAACATCTGAGTTATGATAATCACATGGTTGAAAGTAGATGAAATGAATGGGAAGTGCTTTGGTTTGCAGTCTGTAGCACAGTTTAATGGACATGTGAACGATGTGTAGCCGTCTCATAGCTTTTATTTGTATAGCTCTTATAACAAATATGGGACATTGTCTCAAAGCACCTATACAGAACATAAGAAATATAGAACAAAAAGTTCTAGATTAATATTAGACCAAAAATTCTAGATTAATATTAGACCAAAAGTGCTAGATTAATATTGGACAAAAAGTTAAAAATTAATATTACACAAAAAAATTCTGAATTAATATTACACAAAAGGTTCTAGATAATTACTAGACCAAAAGTTCTAGATTAATATTTGACAAAAAAAGTTCTAGATTAATATTACACAAAAAAGTTCTAGATAATCATTAGACAAAAATGTTCTAGATTAAATATAGACAAAAAGCTCTAGATTAATATTAGACCAAAAGTTCAAGATTAATATTAGACAAAAAGTTCTAGATTAATATAAGACAAAAAAATTCATGTTTCCCTTGTGTCCACCCAGTATTCTAGATTCTCCAGTGTCCTTGCAATAACGTACCCGTGGGTGTAAAAGCGACTGAATTGCCCCTGATTGCGTGTGAGTGTGTGAATACATGCGCATGTGATGGACTGGCGTCCCGTTTGGGGCGTGTTATACTCTCCGTCTCACGGTCAGTATTCCCAGGATAGACGAGAATGAATGATTGTCTTCTCGTGAGTGTATCAGAGTGTACTCTGTATGGGCAAAACAGAAGATTCTGCATGTTCTCTTTCAGAGTAAGATTAATTCCACCCTTGCTTGGGGCACGGAATTTGTAATTTACAACTACGCCATAGTAGATCATTTAATAGATTGACATCCTGTTTAGAATATTTAAGTCCTGAGTGATTTATTGCCAAAAGTTTGCATTAATATTTATTGTTTCGGAGTCCACCGACCGTAACTCGCTTGGCGAATGGACGCACCATCCAGACATGATGAGTGATTTCATGTCACTTCTAAAATATTGACTGCTGCACCACTTCTGGCAACAAAAACAATGTAATCCGTGTTATCGGTCAGCGGATAGACTGAAGCTGATGGCCGATAAAGATACAGATACACAACTGTAATTAAACAGTGCATCTGGAAAAAAATAGTCTACCGAGGAGGAATGTCGTAAATGGTACACTACTGTGCTAAATAGTATGTAAAATAGATGCTACATATCAGCAATTATTTCCCGCAGAATCTACATTCCAAAGTACATAGTATGCTTCCTTACATACTAAACACTATGCTCTCAAATCACATTCATCATTATTAAGAGCATCCTAATCGGTGCACCAGTACAACATAACATATATACATACTGTACATCCTAGCCCATAACTGAGACGTCAGAGATTTGTGTCACACACAGAGATGCGTCAGTACACACATTCCTGCGGCTCTATAGCTCTTTTGGCAGCCTCCATGGTAAGCTTTTGTCTTGTCATTATGTATGGAGGGACGTCCTGTTCTTGGTGATGTCACTGTGGCACTTCTCTGTTAGTTGATGATTTACGGTCTTTACAGTGCTTCAACGTGCTTCAATACACCGATCCGGCATAACATTATGACCACAAGCCTAATATTGTGTTGGTCCCCCTTTTGCTGCCAAAACAGCCCTGATTCATCGAAGCATGGACTCCACTAGAGCCATGAAGGTGTGCTGTGGTATCTGGCACCAAGATGTTAGCAGCAGATCCTTTAAGTCCTGTAAGTTGCGAGGCGGGGCCTCCATGGGTCCCATCTGCAAATTACAGGAGTTAAAGAATACTTACAGGACTTAAAGGATACTTTTGATAGATACTGTCCACTGCAGACCGGGAACAACTCACAAGAGCTGCAGTTTTGGAGATGCTCTGATCCAGTGGTCTAGCCATCACAATTTGGCCCTTCATCAAACTCGCTCAAATCCTTACGCTTGCCCATTTTTCCTGCTTCTAACACATCAACTCTGAGGACAAAATGTTCACTTGCTGCCTAATATATCCCACCCACTAACAGGTGCCATGATGAGGAGATCATCAGTCTTATTCACTTCACCTGTCAGTGCTCATAATGTTATGCCTGATCGGTGTATAAGGGATATTTTTTTATACCCCTCTCCTGATCGATGCCTTTCAACACGTGAGCATGCATTGTACATTTTTTACAGACCATATTTATGATAATCTTAATAAACCTAATCAATATGATATAACATGGCACGATTTTGATTCACAGGAAAACGATTCAATCTTCGAACAAGATCACTGACTCTCCTAAGATACGATACGAGTATGATTTTGATTAATAAGGCAACAGTTTAAGTCTAAAGGCAACCAGTCAATAATTGACAGCATCACTGAATCTGTTATATTATTTCTGACCCTAAGGCAGTGATTCCATGTTTGATGATGTCATTGAATCCATTATGATATGATATGCAATATGATTCATATATGCCATGTAATTCATAAAGCAGTATTCAATATTTGACAGTATCCCAGTCTGTTAGGGAATAATTTCCATCCTTAAGGTAATATCCGACATTTGATGATGTCACCGAATCTTCTCTGATAGAAGATGGTTCAGATTTGATCCATAAGGCAACCATTCAATATTTTGGATGATGTCACAGAGATACAAATCATTACATTCACAAAGCAACGATTTGTTATCTGACCATAACACAGAATCTCCTATGATGCGATTTTGATTCATGTTCCAATGATTCGATATATTTGATGCTGCTCCTGGATCTGCTCCAGTGTCACACAGTACTGTTTAGACTTAGAGTGACCTCTCATCGATATCTGACCAACTTTCTATAGAATCTGGACTGTTTTGGTGTCAGAGGTCGGTCAGTTCAGCTTGCTAGTCTGTACCCAGTTATCAATTTAGAAACATGGATTTATTTTTAGGTCTTTGATTTTTTTTTTTTTTTTTTTTTTTTACACACCAATGCTGTGCGCTTTGGGGATAATAACCGATTTATAATCAATAAGTATTGATTTATAAGAAAAAGGGAATTTTATGTGTGTCAGTCAGGACCCGTGGTTGACACACGCGATGAGCTCAGCCCACCTACACATACACACACACATATATATATATATACACACACACACACACACACACACACACACGCAGGCGCAACGTGCAGCTCCGCGTCAGTCTCCACTCGCCTTTTCCCTCATAAAGCGCACTGCTCGTGTGCGTACATCTCAGCGCGGACAAGTCGGAGCTTCAACCTTGCGCTCTCTCTCTCTCTCTCTCTCTCTCTCTCTCTCTCTCTCTCTCTCTCTCTCTCACTCACTCACTCTCTTGCGCGCGTGTGTGTGTGTGCGTGTAAAAGAGAGCGGAGTGTGTAAGTGAGTGTGTTTGTGTGTGTGAGGGAGAGAGATAGTGAAAGGAAACGCCCGGACGGAGAGATGCTAAAGGAATGTGCAGTAGAGCTGAATGAGTAAAGAGCACACACACCATGGAGAAACGGAAAGGTAAGCGCACGGAGCTGATTAGCGTTAGCTGGAGACAACAGGCTGAGCTTTAACTACAGTCTTCTTCTGTAGCGCACGAAAAAGAGAGAGAGAGAGAGAGGTTGGAATAGAGAGAGAGAGAGAGGGAGAGAGAGAGAGAGAGAGACGTGGAATACGCCGTGATTCCCTTTTATTGTCATGTTTTTGTACTCAACAAGAAAAAAACCATATTGCAAAACCATAGCTTTTTACACGTTTCAATTAATAATTAATGCTGGTGATTGTTCATGCGCATTTATCCTTCCTGCAAAGTGCATCAGACATTAGAAGATCGGATGTCGTGAGGGTTTTATTGCTCATAATACTGCGTCTGGTGTGTGTGTGTGTGTGTGTGAGAGATAAATACAGTTGTATGGGCATCTCTGATTTGCGAATCCATCATCTACAAGTTGAGCATCCGGGTGTGTCTGAGGAACAAACCTGAGCTGAGATTGTGTGATTATGGCAGAAGAGCCTCCCAGATGTGAAGTTTACTTACCACAATCTTGATTGCAATCAAAGTTTTGAATGTCTACAACTGTAATTACACACAACACTGCTGAGGGATAATGAACACGTTCTTCATTTTACGCACAACAATTCTGGTACTTCTAAATTACACACTCCTCTTTATTATGGCTGTTCTCTCTTGTCAAATTTTAAAAACAAAAGTGCGGCTCATTATCTTCATTCATTTATTTTTGGATCACTTTTTCAGAGAGATGTGAGGCTCGGTAATGGCTTTGTGTTGTGTGGTAGCCTTCAGGTTTCAGGAGCGCTCTCATCTTCATCCCTCGCTCTCTGTACCTCTCTCCCACCCCTGTCATCCTCTGTACCGTCGATTGGAGGCGTGTGAGAGATGGCGCCCATTTGCCGCGTTACCCTTCCTCGCTCCTCCAGCTTAATGGCGCATGTCTCCCAGGCCCACTCCATCATCATTAATTGACAATGAGTTTAGGCTGACGTAAGTTCAGATGCTCTCGGGCTTGCTGGCGGCGTTGTGCGACTTCTCGTCAATCCTCTTTCATAGCTTGAGTCTGGTTCTCGATGTTTGGGAGAAAACGTCAACTTATGGATTCGTCTCAGAAAATAGCGTGTTGGAGCACTGAGCTCACTTCATGCACGTGCACAGAATTGCATCCTTTATCGAGTTTTTTACTATTGCGCTGTTTTGTATTGATTCAGTTGTAAAATTGCTTCACCTGTGTACCTGGGTTAGAGTCCCTCCTTTAACCACACCTTGCTCTTTCTGATCCGAAAGCGGCTCTAAAACCCGTGTTAAAGTCTTAAAGACACGCCTTATGGTTTTTAGGACGTGTCCTGGTCACGTTTTAAGCTTTTAAACAAACACAAGCAACGTCTCAATTCGACAAACTTACTATACATACTAAGGAATTCATTTCTGCTCCCAATTCCCCAGCCTGTCCTTATTCATTAACGCAAAATGAGATCAGCGCTATATTTTTTTTTATTAGTCTCCATATTTCCCTATGAATGCATTGTTGTTTGGGGTCTGCGTGTTCGTCATTGTGAGGCAAATGCGCTTTCAGAAATAACACTGATTGCGAATCTTTTCGGATCCTTTATCTGCAGAACAAAACATTTAGCATGTGAGAATAATTCCTCAATTTGTCTTCTAAGCCGCCTGATTCTTTGAGACTGTTCTTTAAGCGTCTAACGTCAAACACTTCTTTTTTCCTTCGGAGCGCTGCTCTAGCAACAGTGCCTTTTTTTGAAAAGAAAAAAAAAAGAAAAAGAAAGCATTTGAACTTGTTTATTTCATCTTAACATCTAAACAATTGACTCTCCTTTTCCATCAGTGCAGTGTTATTACCCGAGCTGTTTGTCGTCCTGCGGAACAAGACGTGTTTGTGTGTTAATGTGTTAACGTGTGTATGCATGCGTGCTCCCCAGCTGAACAGGAGTTGCATCACTCACAGAGCTGCGACTCTGCAAGGGGAGCTGTGCTGAACAACAGCGAGCTGAGTTCTCCTCGGGGTCAGATGATGCAAAGCCTTGGCACGTTTGCCTCAGTGCGCTGTTCCAGAGGGCCGAGCACGGGCCCGGTGTCAGCCGTCAGAGCCCCCGCGTGAGCCTCGTGCTGCCCTAATGACCAGAGACACACTCTCCCCAGGGCTCCCACACACACTCCTGTCACACACGTCAGCTCTGACTGACATCTGCCTCCCAGCTCAGCCACCCAGACCTACCCGAATTCTGCTAAATTAGCCAGAGCTGATTTTAATAATTCATTGTTTAAGGTAGAGCTGGTTTGTTTGTGTGGTTTGGTGCAGGTGTTTATGTGTGTGTGTGTTGCCCTTCTGTACTTCCACAGTGATTTCACAATGTCCTCGTGTATACAATACACTTATATACACAGTTAAATACTAGAGAAAAAGTCCAGTGATGTTAGTCCGATCATATGTCCGATTTTGTTGTTTCTGTGCACATTGTAGCCTCAGATTTTCATTCTTGTCCGATAGGACTACTGGAACCCAGGTTTTTTTCTTTCTTTTTTTTTACTGTTGCAGTCTGTCACATCACAGTTTGACATTTTGTGTGTTTCGAGATGCTTTTCTGCTCACCATGGATGTAATACGCACCGTTATTTATGTAAAAATCCTGTTATACGTTTTCTGAACCACCGAACATACCACAGTGAAACTCACTGAGATCAGTGACCTGACCTGGATCTGCATGATTTTATGTCACAGGAATGCTTAATTACATATACAGGTGTATAGGTGTTCCTAATGAAGTGAACGCTGAGTATATTAGGGACCCTAGACGGCCGTCAGTAAGACGAGGCCGCTTGGCTGCTGTACCTGTACCTCCTGCTCCTCCTCCTCCTCCTCTGCACTTCTCTGCAAAATAAATGATAGTCTGTAGAGGTAATGTAAACATAACCTTTAAAACATTTATGGAGTTTTTTTTAAAAGAAAGCACCGGTGTCAGATATTCCCCATACGTTCTTTTACCATCTCAGTGTCAGTGACTGATTTATTATGTTTTGCTAAAAACTCAGGCTATTTTTAATCCGCATTTGTTTGCACACTCAGGCTGTAAGAGAATAGGCTTTTTATAAGGAACGTTTATGTCAGTTTGTTTGCCCTCTGAACTGGATTTTTTCACTTGAGTAAGGTAAAGTGGGTATTTCTGTTCTGTAGTTTTGTTCTTTTCACATTTTTGACTTTGAACGGAAGTGAAACCTTTCTTTCTTTCTTTCTTTCTTTCTTTCTTTCTTTCTTTCTTTCTTCCTTCAAAAAGTCTCCAGAATCGGACGGAAATTCTCTAGCGCTATAGGGTTTCCATATAGCTGCTACATGAGCCGTATTTTAACTCTTTCACCTTTACTCTGCAAAAATACTTTACTAGCTTCGTATCTGGACTGCAGATGACTCCGCCCCTAAATCTCGCACCCTACAGCACCATCCGTTTTTTCCCAGTCCTGAATAACCCCGGACACTCTTGGTACGTTTCTACATTTACAATACACTGTAATACACTGGGGGGACAGGGTGGCTAGCACGTTTGCCTCACACCTCCAGGGCTGGGGGTTCGATTCCCGCCTCCGCCATGAGTGTGTGGAGTTTGCATGTTCTCCCCATGCCTCGGGGGTTTCCTCCGGGTACTCCGGTTTCCTCCCCCGGTCCAAAGACATGCATTGTAGGTTGATTGGCATCTCTAAATTGTCCGTAGTGTGTGATTGCGTGAGTGAATGAGTGTGTGTGCCCTGCGATGGGTTGGCACTCCATCCAGGGTGTATCCTGCCTTGATGCCCAATGACGCCTGAGATAGGCACAGGCTCCCCGTGACCTGAGAATAGATCGGATAAGCGGTAGACAATGAATGAATGTAATACACTGTAAAACATTGCATTGTTGGAAAAAACTGCCAATTATTTGGCGCCGTAGATTTCCCATCTTTTCTCATGGCCACGCCCTCTTTCATCTCCGTGATACAGTAAATACTGACAGCTTAACAGATTCTCAATTAGGGGACCTGTAATAAATTATAATACATTTTTGTAGGATTTTTTTCAGCTAGGTTATCATAGCGTGAACATTTTAAACCCCTAGAACGTAACAAATTGCTAATAATCATGTCCTGTGACTCGTAAACTCATTACCACCGGGACTTGAAGTCCTGAAATATAGCTCTGCGCTCTGTGTGTGTGACCCATTTCAAAGCCTGTTAAATTTTTAGCAGTTCAGACTTTCAGATTAGGAATGTCTGTCTGTGGTACACCACGCCACAGAATAAACCGCTTCGGAGACAAACGGCGTGTTACTGTTATCGGCTATAATAAGGGACAAGAGGCTAATAAGTCGTGGAGTTGTGCCGGTGATTTCGCTGAGAGAATACTGATTGGAGGAATGGAGTGTTGTTATGCAAAGGGTGTGTTCTCATTGGCTCACGGATGGAAGAGGACGGGGGAATGCTAAAGAGAAAAAAGAGTGAGACAGACAGAGAGAAAAAGGGAGAGAGAGAGAGAGAGAGAGAGAGAGAGAGAAGGGAGGTTGGTTTTGAAGGGAAAAAAACATGAAAGAAAAAAAGTAGGACATTTTTTGAAACATAAAATAGTGAATTTTCAGAGTATGAGGCTTCAAAGGCTTCGGCTTGAGGACGAGGTAATTCACATTCAGGCGCGTGTTAAGAGCTATCAGTTGATGACAGCAGCCATAAGTGGTGCTTTGTGTAATTGAGAGCAGAGTCAGCGATTCATAAACAGCCGTCTTTTTTTTTTTTTCCGCTGAACCTCCACTGATTGACTGATAAGTCATGATATTGGTATCGAGTTAAACAGCGCTGATTTCATTGCCGAGCAAAAAAAAAAAAAGCAGGCAATGCTGCTGATCTGGTTTGATCTGGTATCTGAGTGGAGATTGCTAATTTTTTTCCCTTCATCTTCAGGAATTGAGGCCTGCTTTCCCTAAGCTGTAACATGCTTTATATAATAATAATAATAATAATAATAATAATAATAATAATAATACCTATTCTGCTTTCCTTGCCTAAGCACCGCTTGTGACTCAGTGGTATTCAAGCCCCAAAACTGTTGTAGATTTTCCCCAAAATAGCAGCTTTCTTATGCAGTGAATTAGCCGTGGGGAGTCTAAAACCAGGAGGTCAAATCTTTTCGATTTCAGTGTCATGCTACATTATGGCTGACGGCCACGTCATGCTGGAGCATATCAAGTCAATTTTGAAAGCCAACCGCTATAAAAAAAAAAGAAAAAGAAAAAGTGTGTAGGCGTTATTTTAAAGCCTGTATACTCTCCAAGAGAGAAAAACAAAGCATATTTTCTAGTATTTTTTTACAGCGTTTGTATAATTAGAGGAACTGGCTGTTAAATGAGGTTACATAGGTTTTACAAGTCGAAGGAGGCTTATAGTCAATGTTTTTTTTTTTTTTTCTTACTTGAAAACATAAACTGGAAAATATAATGCACTTAATAACACATTACGAAGAAAAACAGAACAAAATACCTCTACAGTGCTAATGCTATTAGTGCTGCTTAACATATCAAAACCTCATATTATTGCCTTAATAAATCAGTATAAAACCATGAAGCCTAGCGCACCTGAAAGTTACGTTACAACTGTCCTTGCTAGTGCTAACGCAACGTAGCATGCTAAGTCATTTAAATATTTCCACCACTTCTACTTGCTGAGCTTTTAGCAAGCTAATCTTGCTAAACTTTGGCAGAATTTGACTGGTTTGTCAGTAAAGTTCGAGACACAACCAAAAGAAAATAGGTTCCTTAATGTTTTAATGAAAATTAAAGGTGTGGTCAGTGATTTTTTTTCAGTGATGTTCCTCTGGGGTTCTTTGTGTCGTTATGATCTTCCTTAGGGAGTTTTACATGGAAAGTTTCGGCTTTAGTGTTCTACGTCATAGCTCCTGGGAAATTGGAAGGCTTTTAGATAGGCCTGAGCCTTGTAACCGTTAACTGTGTGTGTGTGTATGTGTGTGTGTGTGTTTGACTGTAACAGCACCAGCAACACGTGAACATAACCGACCTTTCAAACCTGTTCAGTGATTTAATATCCTACACACATTCTACTACCACATTACTTTTATCTAGCATAGCATGCCATTGTGTAGGCAGACATCATACCTTGCTGAGGGGGAAAAAGCTTCCTGTGGTCTTAAGTAGCATAGGTTACAGTATAAAAACAATAAAAAAAAAAGCCTTTGTCAGTTCTCAAAGGGTTTAAATGGTAGAGAGAGTATGAGGCGGTCGACCTGAGCGAGCAGAGCAGTATCAGAGAGCGTGGTCGTTAGAAATGGAGAACTGTGAGAGCTGTGAACTGTGCACACACACACACACACACACACACACACACACACACACACACAGACACACTGTATTATCAAGCGTGGGGCAGTGACGTGAGAGTTCAGAGAAACGTAGGTGCAATTCAGCGAGCACTGAACACTAATGAGACACGTGCACTTTGAGGTGTTTAACTTTTTTTTTTCCAGAGTCAAAGGGTTGTCCAGGTTCATCATCGAATGTCTTTATCATGTCCCACTCCACAGCGGAGGTTAATATGAAGCTCATATGAAAGTAGACACTCAGGACTTTAAGAATTTGTAGTGTGTCCTAAGTATTTCTGTCTTCAAAGTAAATGTTGATATCAAAATCTTTTCTGCTCTCGGAGATTCTCCAAGCGCCTGTTCATCTAAAAAGCAGCTCAAACCAGTAATCTTGATCTTCAACCAGTAAAATTCTGTGTAAGGTTATCCAACAGAGGGAGAAATACACGTCTAAAACACACTGAAAGCCAACAGACTCATTTTAGACCAGACTCACAGCCAGAACATCATGCATTTCTTTACACTGATTGGAAACGTCCTATAAGTTGATTCCCATTTCAGCGGCAGAATGGTACACCAGTGTACTGGTAAAAGGGTTAAAGTAAAAGAGCTAAGGCCTCATGGTAAAAAAAAAAGAAATAAATATAAAGGCATTTCCAGTCATTCTTTTGTTAATATTCTGACTATTATTTTGATCACTAAAATATGTAATTATTATTATTATTATTATTATTATTATTATTATTATTATTATTATTATTATTATTATTATTATTATGAAGGCAAATACTTTGTGGAAATAAAGAAATAAATGTGAGATAGCTTTCACCCTCATGAAGTCCAGGTCAGACTCCCAGCTGCCACCTCCAGCTTCAAACATATTAACGAGGTTATTTTCCACACACTTGCTCAAATAAACAGATTTTTGCTCCTAGACTTTCTCAGAAAACACACACTACCTTTTTTTCCCTTTGTCTTTTGCTATGCTTTGTTAAGCATTTTTTACTTAAGGCCTTCCGCAGGTTTAGTCTCTGGTAGCTTTTGCGAGTCGTCTCTTGAATGTGAGAATGGCAGAAATTCAAGAAAGTGCTGAAAAGCAAAAAAATCCCAAATGTTCCCACAGTCGTAGGTCCTTGAAAACGACTGGAAGAACGAAGACCGGGGAGGGATATTAAACAAGCGAGTGAGTAGAGAGCTGAGGAAATGGACGAGAGAAAAAAAGAGAGAGAGAGAGAGAGAGAGAGAGAGAGAGAGAGAGGAGAAATGTGGAAAGGTGGGGCGCGACACACGGGCCGAGGCAGACGTAGAGATGAAAGGCAAAGAGATGAAACAGATTTCCATCCGAATTTTCTTGACGTGGCTCGCTGATGAATTTTCAATCAGCCATTTTCGGGGCGGATCAATCCTCACTCCCAGGCACTTGACATCATTTAAGCATCCGACGTGGATTGATTTGCGGTTTAGCTGTCAGTCAATATCAAGCTATCACGGTTTTGTTTGACGAGCGGTTAAGGCCGCAGTGAGACGTACGCTTTTGTCGATGGCTATTGATTATGTTAAAATGCTGCGTCGGTGTGTTTTCCGTGTAATAGATTTCGTTGATTTGAGTCTGGTAGCACAAAACTTGCGGGATATTTTCAGGGACAGACCTAATCCCAACCCCGTGACCCGGCCTCGCGTCGCTCGTCTTCCGTCGTGATTCAGCACGAGATGGAGATATTAGTAGATGTCAGGGGTTTTAATAATAAATGCTAATTCTTTGGCTGAACGTCTCGCTTCGTGACTGTCTGCTTTCAGAATGCTGCCAGAGTGCGTTTACGCCAAAGACTCTCTCTCGGTCTTTCTCTTGCGCATTCGCTTGCTATTTTGGCAGACTTTGTCATGATAAATCTCTGCAAATGTCACAGACCAAGCGGGCTGTGTGTACACAGGAGCAGCAGGACACGGTGAGCCGAGAAAGAGCCGAGCGGTCACTGAGTAGCTGATGGAATGAAGGAGGTGAGAAAAAAGCAGGTTAGAGGACGCGTAAGTGCGGAGAGGTGGGCAGAGGGACGAGTGATTGATAGATTGAACAGGAAGGAGGAAAGAGTTATGCGCCGTAATGTCAACTCCAAAAGAAACTTTTTGTTTGAATTCATTTTAGATGAAATTTATAATCAGGAACCTAAATCTAAACATAAAGAGCTTCCTCAGGGTTCAGGGTTTCTGTTCCCCCGAAACTGACAGTTCTGTATAAAGAACGCACGGAGAGCGATGAAGCTTTTCTATTAAAACGGCTCTAGAATTGAAAGAATGCGTCAGATGACTATACTTTTTGGAGTTTGATCTCTACATAGCTAACGATGCGAGATGTTTTGACGGTAACGTGCTTATGAATGACGTAATCTTAGGAAAACAATCTACGAGTTGCTTCAGTTGGTGAAATAATTCAAACTGAAATGATGGCAAGAGGGAGGAGTTTTGTGCAGGAAGGACATTGTTCATAATCACACTGTATAATAATTTATAGTCACACTCTCCGGTGTCACCCACATGAGGATGAGGTTCCTCTCAAGGTTTCTTCCTCATACCAATTAAGGGAGTTTTTCCTCACCACACTCGCCTCAGGCTTGCTCACTAGGGATGATTTTGTCTAACAGCTAGGACTTTTTGCACTATGTTTTTGTTTCTTATGTTCTGTAAAGCTGCTTTGAGACAATGTCCATTGTTAAAAGCGCTATACAAATAAAATTGAATTGAATTTATACAACTGAGCACTTGAGGGTTAAGGGCCTTGCTCAAGGGCCCAAAAGTGCAGCTTGATGGTGCTGGGATTGGGTGGGATGGGTCTATGTACAAACACATGCACACACACACACTCACACACACACACACATCTATACACACACACACACACACACATACATGTGTACACACACACACACACACACACACACACACACACACACACACACACAAACATGTATGTGTCCTTCTGTCCCTCTGCTCATTTTCTTCACTTTGTCAGCTTTCATTACGTATACAGTTCAGTGCTTTATTATTAGTCATTAGGTTTAAGACTGAAAAGTCTGACAATCAGCTGAATCCTGCCTGGTGTGTGTGTGTGTGTGTGTGTGTGTGTGTGTGTGTGTGTGTGTGTGTGTGTGAGTGCACACTAACACAGGAGATGGGGCCTGGATCAGAGCTCAGTATTCAGCATGCTGCTTATCTGCCAAACACTGATACA
>JAUCMX010000014.1:19681249-19698749 GCA_033459395.1 Hemibagrus guttatus | reverse complement strand
GATGCCTATTTTATTATTATTATTCATATTCTTATTATTCAGATTCTTAATGAAGCATAAAGACAGAAGTTCATACTGCTGTGCTGTCAGCCATCATGGGAGCTTGCACTGATTTTAATGCTAAAATGTACTGGAGCTCAGGAAATCCAGTATTTCTTCTTCCATTCTGTTCCTGATTTCACTTCACACTCGTTCTGTTACAGTAGAAGATGCTGTAATTAAAATATATCTCCGTGTAGAAAGTTCACACGTGCGTGTCGTAGTCGAAAGATTGCAGTATGATCATATGCTCTGTAACAAACTTTCAGAGCTGAAACCGAAGCCAGACGATGATTTGGAACTGAACTGAAACGAAATCAGAAATTTAGCCGAGTGCCGGATTTTTTATTTTATTTCATATATTTATTTTTGCTTTTTGTTTTGTTATGTGTATTAAAAATTTAAATAATATTTTTTTTATTCTGAATGTTCAAATTCATGAAGCAATCGTATTAAACAATTCGTTGCTTTAGGCTTCATTAGGAAAAGTAATAAAATTAAATAGACAGTTTGTTGAATTTGGGTGAAGTTAAACCAAATTAATTAGATGAAAAAAATATGTTCTATTATTATTATTATTATTATTATTATTATTATTATTATTATTATTATTTTTATTATTAAACAGGTAGAAAAAATGTAATAGAATGGAAAAGGATACTTTAAGAAAATTTAAGAAAATAAAAAATAAGTCTAAGGAGATAATAAAAGTATTAAAAAAACAGTATACAGGGTAAAAATATGTTTTATATTAAAGTTTTATTTAGTTATGTTTGAATTATTACATTTGGTTTTGTTATTTTTTACTTTTTTATTTCATTAATCTTGTTAATTAAATTAAAAGTGTAATAATAAAAATTATAAATACTAAAATAGAGGAACTAATTTCAATTAAATGGCAAATAGAAAACAAAAACAAAAGAAAAATATATTTTTTTTTCATAGTCTAAAAACTCTTCAAAACTGTATTTAGTCAGTCAAGAGTTCTTCTATTTTTCGGCGCCGATCCGAACACTGATGATCGCAATTAAACCGTCCGTCCTACGAAAATCTTTTCTTCGTCTTTATTCATTTTTCCTTCACTGGAGCCAGAATGAAGACAGGATGAATCCTTCATTTCCCTCATGTGTGAGACTGGAAACACGATCCCAGTATCATTCCCAGGTCATATGACTCTCCCGTAATGCTTCTCGTCTTATTGAAACCTGAGACACGCTCGTATGCGGCATCTCCGAGAAACGCTGCTGATGTACCGGAGTGTTTATTAGGACGGAAAAGACAAACACGTGTGGTCGAAGAGCTGCAGAAATAGCTGGAGTGTGAGAGGTGCGAGAGCTGACTCTGGCCCTGAGGGAAGCAGGTGAGAAGTGGACGGGATCTGAGACGATGGCAGCTCTGTTACACCCAGACGTCACGCTGTTCCACTTTCTTTCTACCCTAAATCCTTTTGCACGCTGCATTTCAAACCTTTTCTCTTTGTTCGACGTTCGTTCAGTTAACCTCTGTAGCCATGTACAGATAAAATCCACTCCTATTTAGAAATCTTTATCTTTGTATAGAATTTAATGTGCCTCTTTCTTTAAAAGTTTAAACGTTGGGATACAATACAGAGGAATTAGGAATAGAAATCTGTTGGCCTTTTGATCAATCCGTCAATCCTCCGTGTGATGATTCACCATCATAGCTCTGAAACATACAAAATACTGAAATTTCTGTGTCAACGTTAAATGTGTGTGAAATTTTAGCGTCAGCACCTTAACGTTTCACCTCCTTCCTATTCACGTTCATATTCCTGACGCTGCGTGTGAAATAGTCCTGAATTAAGGCAAGAGAAACCAATCTAACAGAACATCTTGTCTTTTTAACTTTATTTTTATTTTTTTGCAACGATGATCGAGTCCTGGAGAAACCGCACACTTCATTCAAAATGATCTTCTTATATTTTTCAGAGAAATGGAAAATAATAAAAGTAAAGGCTTTTTCAAAATAAAAAATGTTTAAGAGTACAGAAATGATTTAAGTCATTTGAAGTCCAAAAACAAGTGTATAAAATGTTTGGAAATTCCAAAAAAAATAAATAAAAATAAAAATCTGGTGTTGCGTCGTGCCCCGTGACCTCTCGGTTTTTAAAAAAAAAAATTTTTAATTCAAATTTAATGTTTAATATTCATTCCTTGTCATCTCCTGGCCTGTTATGTAATTCTAATCATGGCATCTGCAGTTTCTGCTTGTTTTCTAACAGATTGTCTGTGGAAATCTTTCTACACTTCCTAGACTGTCAGCTCGACCCTTATGCTTTCGGGTTTTTTTTTTCTTTATACTGTAGACTTTTAGTAGATCATCTGCGTGCTCTCGATCGCTTCTGAGTTCTGTCATCATTCCAAATATCTGCCCTCGTATCTAACACGTCGGGGAGAATCAGCTGACTTCAGTCTATATATACATATATGAGAAAAAAATGGTCTTCTAAATATTATCTATTGAGCTGTCCAGTCTGCTGTATCTTCAGATCTCAGATCGAAATGATCACCGAAGTGATCTTCTGCTCTCGTATCCCTTCGGCCCCGGGTGTTGATGCTCTCGTATCCCTTCGGGTTCACCGTGTTGATGCTTTTCTGCTCACCACGGTTGTAAAGAGTGTTTATTTATCACAGACTTCTCCTAAAAACCCTCACTGAACAGGTTTATTTCGTGTTTTTATCATTCGGTATAAACCCTAGAGGTTTTTCTCATTGTGTGTGAAATTCCCAGGAGATCAGCTGTGTCTGAAACGCCCGAACCAGCCTTCTGGCACTAACAAGCATGCCAGGGTCAAAGTCACCGTCATCACTTTTACACCGGTTATTTGATATTTAATAAGAGCAGCGAGTGAAGCTCTTGAAGTCTGTCTTGGTTCGTATGCACTGTGCAGCGTCCACGCGATTAGCTGATTGGATAAACTGCGTGAATGCAACCTGAGGATAAAGTGATGGTCAGTGAGGCAGAACATGTGAGTTAATAAATTGGGAACACAAACAAAATGGAAGACGCTGTTTGGATTGCTGGATTATTTGTTCTACTTTAAGTGTTTAATGTAAATCTACACTCGCTTTTATTTCCAGGGTAATAACACCGAACTAAACAGGACTAATTACAACAAGATCATTTTCTAAGATGCGTTTTCTTTTCTTTTATAATCAAATATTTATCATAGGTCATAACATTTTATTTTCTCGAACATTAATTACAAAACATGATTAAATGTTAAATCTTGTCATTTAAATTGTAAAAGGAAGAAATTTTTTTTTTTTACAGCGTAGTATTGCACTTCATTGTTTAGTTGTTTTTTTTTTTTTATTTATTCATTGTTTCCCCCTGTCGCCTTTACACGTCATACATGACGCACAGATTCTCCGAAAAATGATTTTTTTCTTTTTCTCACAATTCAATATAAGAAATGATCAGATTCTGTGAAAGAGCAGGCGGTAAAGAAAAGGAAGAAGAAAAAAGTAATGCAACTGACCTGATTTTCCGTGTAATTGTCATGTTGTAATAGCCGTGCCTGAATTGCATTTGACGGTATTTTTTCAGACGTACTGAAAGCTTAGGATTTCTGTGAAAGATATGAAAGCTAAGTGTGTGTGTGTGTGTGTGTGTGTGTGTGTGTGTGAGATCTGAGAGGTGAAGGAGTGTGTATGGACTTGTCCATCTTTATAAACCATTTGATGAATGAAGCCTTTGAATTTAAAGAGCCTTTGAACAAAAGCCGTCCTCCCGCTTCATCTTCCTACCACAAATCTCTGACATATTCTGTCATATACACACACACACACACACATTTATATATATATTTATATCTCTTAGCATATATTAAATCTGTATAGTGTTCTGTAGCTTATAGCTCTCAGAGTTTTTTTCCTCTTTAAGTGCTATATACATGTTGTAGATAAATCTCCTTTTAATTGTAAATAATTGTTTGTTTTTTTTCTGCTGCAGCAGCGCCAGCGCTTAACAAGATCAGCCTCTTGAAGCGCCTGCAGTCGAGCAGCGCTTTATCGGAATTGCTTTAGAAGTTGCAGTTTTTAGCATAACAGTCGTCTTCGCTCTCCTGTGGCATCGCATTCAGGCTGATTGCTTTTACAGTATAGCGCAGCAGCATCAATCATACAACAGCAAACCGAGCGTGCCAGGAATAGGCCAGGCTCAGTTTCACAAACGGTGGGGCTCACTGACTGCGACAACACAGTGACTTTATTCTGTGTGTGTGTGTGTGTGTGTGTGTGTGTGTGAGAGAGTGTGTGTGTGCGGATCCTCTGCGGCCGTCAACATCGTTATGCTTCTACTCTTAGATTCTTAACTGTGTGGATAATCAGTGTCATAGGTTAAAGGTTGAAAATTATCTGTACGCCTTCTCGTTCATGCGGTTAGCCGGGCAGCCAATCACGAGGCGGCAACAAGGCGGTGCATAAAACCACATCAGGAAACGAGTCAGCGTTCACATCGAACGTTACAATCCAGTGATCTCAGTAGCTTTGACTTCTTCTTGGCTGTTAAAGAGTTGAGGAGAATTTCCAAGACTGCAGAAAAGCATCACGACACAATACAGTGAACCCTGAGGCATGTTAATCGCTGTCTTTATTTTACTCCTATTTTTTATTACGATCTTGTTTTTCAGCCGTTTCTGTTTGCCATCAGTTTTATTAGTTGCACTTATCAGAGTTCACGTGCCGTTAATGTGTTTACACTTTTTTTAAGCAGCCCTTATTCTCATTTCTTGGTGTTTTGATTATTGCTCATTAATTCTTGTTTATTTATTTATTCCAGTTAGTGAGCTAGTTATTAGTGTTCTGTTATTTGCTGCGTTCAACAAAAGATTTGAGAAATCTCCTACTTACCTTTTATTTGGAACTAGAGATGGGAGATATAATATCGATAGCATGATGAATGATATCACAGTATGATTTTCGGAGACACTGTGGAAAACTTGATATTTGTTTTTGGGAAATCTGTTTATTTTAATAATTACAAACTAAACTGGAAGCAGCCTGTATTTGTAATTTTAAAAAATTCTATTTTTTTTTTTTACATGAAAAAAACCTTTTTATTTAAAAAAAAGAAAATTATTTATTGTTTATTTTAATTTGTGAATTGATTTATTTATATTGATCTATTTACTTTTATTTACTTATATTTTTATTTAATTTAATAAATGTTTTTTCATGTGTATATAATTATATAGATAAATAATTTATAGACATCACATACACATCATTTAACATATTTTTTTTATTATAATGTTTTCTTTTTATGCACCTCTGCTGCAGTGCTTCAGCAAACCTTTTTTTATACACCACCTTCTGCATATCCTGTATTGTATAAATACCTTCGAGAATCATGGTCTGCAACGCGCTGAGCGAACGTGAGCCGTTCTCTAGACACACCGATGTTCCCACCATTTTAAAGCTGCTTCGTCTCCCAGACTCAGCAGCCACTCTCGTCACCTTCATGTATTTTTTACAATCAGGAGAAAGCTTTGCATTACGGCCGTGTGGGATGTTCTGACTAATCGCTTGGCAGACGGAGCACCAGGACCGGTGGTTCTGCTGGTTAACGATGAGAATTCGTTGCAGTAGGACCGAGTCTGAGAGCACGTCGAAGCATATGTCAGGGATGAGGAATAGATTCATGCTTATGTAAAGGATTACTCCTGACTTAGCTATAATCTTCTGCAATCAGATACTGCACATTATTTCAGCAGCGTGAACCCAGTACTGAACGATGAATCTTTACTAACGCGTGTAAATATAATCTGTACAATCACTGAAGGGAATTTATGCAGATTTCACCTTTTATTTGTTTGTTTGTTTGCTTGGAAAGATTACATGAGCAATATGGGTTGAAAGTGAAGGCATCGTTTTCACCACGAAGATAATATCCTTGAATCCGGAGACTATTTAGAATATATTTAGAAATGATTTCTGACAATTAATAATTCAGATTTCATTTATGTTTAGAACTTATTTAGCTTGTATTATTTTGATTGATTGTAGTTACTAAACATATTCTTTAAAAAAAAACTCTTTAAAAGTTGTAAATTAATGTAAAGAAAAAGTTTGTTATATATTATTTGTTATAAAAAAAAATGAAAGGAAAGTATTAGATTAGATTAGATTAGATGAGATAGATGGTTACTAGCACAATATGAATTTATTACATAATTTTTTCCTCCTCATATTCAATAGTGCTTTGACAATGTTTACATTTTTTAAATTTATTATTAAAATGAAAGTATTAGATTAGATTAGATAAAATTAGATTAGATCAGATTAGATGAGATGAGATAGATGGTTACTAGCACAATATGAATTTATTACATCATTTTTTCCTCCTCATATTCAATAGTGCTTTGACAATGTTTACATTTTTTAAATTTATTATTAAAATGAAAGTATTAGATTAGATTAGATAAAATTAGATTAGATCAGATTAGATTAGATGAGATGAGATAGATGGTTACTAGCACAATATGAATTTATTACATCATTTTTTCCTCCTCATATTCAATAGTGCTTTGACAATGTTTACATTTTTTAAATTTATTATTAAAATGAAAGTATTAGATTAGATTAGATAAAATTAGATTAGATCAGATTAGATTAGATGAGATGAGATAGATGGTTACTAGCACAATATGAATTTATTACATCATTTTTTCCTCCTCATATTCAATAGTGCTTTGACAATGTTTACATTTTTTGAATTTATTATTAAAATGAAAGTATTAGATTAGATTAGATTAGATTAGATTAGATAGATGGTTACTAGAACAATGTGAATTTATTACAGCATTTTTTCTCCTATATTCAATAGTGATTTGACAATGTTTACATTTTTTAAATTTATTATTAAAATGAAAGTATTAGATTAGATTAGATAAAATTAGATTAGATCAGATTAGATTAGATGAGATGAGATAGATGGTTACTAGCACAATATGAATTTATTACATCATTTTTTCCTCCTCATATTCAATAGTGCTTTGACAATGTTTACATTTTTTAAATTTATTATTAAAATGAAAGTATTAGATTAGATTAGATTAGATTAGATAGATGGTTACTAGAACAATGTGAATTTATTACAGCATTTTTTCTCCTATATTCAATAGTGCTTTGACAATGTTTACATTTTTTAAATTTATTATTAAAATGAAAGTATTAGATTAGATTAGATTAGATTAGATTAGATTAGATAGACGGTTACTAGCACAATGTGAATTTATTACAGCATTTTTTTCTCCTCATGTTCAATAGTGATTTGACAATGTTTACATTTTTTAAATTTATTATTAAAATGAAGGTATTAGATTAGATAAAATTAGATTAGATCAGATTAGATTAGATGAGATGAGATAGATGGTTACTAGCACAATATGAATTTATTACATCATTTTTTCTCCTCATATTCATATTCATTCATTCATATTTTCTCCTCATATTCAATAGTGTATTTTTTATTTATATCGTATATTTTTTGACAATGTTTACATTTTTTAAATTTATTATTAAAATGACAGGTCGTATATTTTAACCCTGCACAGCTATAGCTAGTTATTTAGTTCTAGCTACTTATCGCTTATAAATAGTTGTTCCGTCACAGGTTTTATTATTTGTCATCTTGTGGCATAAATAAACAGGCTCTTTGCAGGTTCTAGTTAGAAACCTGGAGATCTGTATGTAGAACCTTTCCTCAAAAACATAATTCAATATGAAAAACGCACGGCGAGTGATGAAGCTTTTCTATTAAAACGGTTCTAAAATTGAAAGAATGCGAAGAATTGATTCAGTTGGTGAAATAATTCAAAGTAAAATGATGTCACACTTCAGTAAGTGGGAGGAGTTTCATGTTATCAATTCTATAGACTATTTATTCGTGACGCAATGAATTTGCTGTAATTTCTTGTCTAAACTGGTTAATAAATAAATTCTATTACATTATACAATTATAGTACAAATATAACATGTATAGCATAAATATAACAATTATACAAAATTATTAAGTAAATAAATAAATAAATGATGCTTGTATCAATAATAGAATAAGTAATGATTCTAAAAAACGTTCTATAATCTGAGATCAAATAAATAAATAAATAATATGAGTATTAATAATAGAATAATTAAATTCTAAATTCTAAGATAAATAAATAAATAAATAGATGATACTTGTAGTAGTAATACAATAATTAATGATTCTAAAAAGAACCATCTAATTTCTAAATTCTAATATCAAATAAATAAATAAATAAATTATACTTCTTTTAATAATAGAATAATTAACAATTCTAAAAAGTACCATCGAATGTCTAAATTACAAGATTAAATAAATGAATAAATAAATAAGTAAATAAATGATATTTGTATTAATAATAGAATAATTAATGATTTTTAAAAGAACCACCTAACATGGAGGCGGGGGGGCACGGTGGCTTAGAGGTTAGCATTTTTGCCTCACACCTCCAGGATTGGGGGTTCGATTCCCGCCTCCGCCGTGTGTGTGGAGTTTGCATGTTCTCCCCGTGCCTCGGGGGTTTCCTCCGGGTACTCCGGTTTCCTCCCCCGGTCCAAAGACATGCATGGTAGGTTGATTGGCATCTCTAAATTGTCCGTAGTGTGTGATTGCGTGAGTGAGTGTGTGTGTGCCCTGCGATGGGTTGGCCTGCCTTGATGCCCAATGACGCCCGAGATAGGCACAGGCTCCCCCCGTCACCCATCTAACATGGATTCTAAGATCCACATTGGGTTCTTTTCTGTGACATTCTCCAAAACACATCTAAATAAAGAACCGCTTTGGGGTTCCGTCTATACGAAGCAAGTGATAGAACCATTAAAGGTTCTGTATCGAATTATTTCTTTTAAGAGAAATAGTTACTGAAAATTGTGTCTTTGCTGTGGAGGGAAATCTTACTGAGACTGGAGACTCCTTCCCATAAATATGAAACATTTACAGAAACACTGCCATATTGTTTGTTGAAACTCCACTTGATATGAATTGGCTGTTACTATAGAAACGACAGCATGACAGTGAGAACAAGCACACTGACAGAACCCCGTGATTTCGAGACGCTGATACGAATCGAGATTTCGGCAGAGCTGTAGTAAAAACGTTGTGTTTTTTCCCCCTTTTCAGAGCCCTGTGCTAAAGCCCTGCTGCAATGCTCCCACATTTACGGCGCGTATTAAAACCTGTGAGAGTGACCCGATCGATTTAGTGGCCAGGCTCACAGCAGGACGTGTAATTAGTATGCGCTGATGTTCTGCTGCATGTTTTTGGCCGTGCTGCTGGATCACCGTGAGCAGACGATGGCGCCTGCTTAAGGTGTTTCAGTTTCAGTCAGCTCCTTCCTCTCTGAGCGAATCGTGGCCTCCGCCGCCGCCTCTCTCTCCTCTGACGTGTTTTATTTCTCATCTCTTAGCATTGCGGTGCGGCTGATGTTTTATTCATGTGTTGTTCCTGTTTCTCTTAGCTATTTCTGGTGTCTTTATATATCTATAGAAAAAAAGAACAAGGGAATCACGTGAGATGGTAAATGTTTGATCACTCCTTTTATTCTTGTTTTTTATTTTGTGACATAAATAAACCTCAGACGAAGTCGGCTAGATGCGTAGATGCAACGCCGTGTTAGATTCCAGACGGAAATAACAATTCTGCGGGTAAGGAACGATGCTCTCGCACATTTGGTGGCTGCATTTAGGGCACATTTGCAGTCTGGTCTCAGGGTTGCATAAGAGGACCATTATTACGCTCTAATTACTGCAGATGAGTAGCCAAGGCCATGATCAGACAACCATGTGAGCAGAATATGCAAAGCCTCACGCCGTCTTTCTCATCTTTTCTTCAGAGTTTCTCACTTTCCCTACTCTCCGTCCTCATTAAAAAGGTGTAATATTTATTTATTTATTTATTTATTTATAAGGGAAGATCAGTGCTAACCACAAGCTCAGCTCTGGGCTTTCACGTCTTTAGCAGATCCTGAGCCAGAGACATCCAGTCTCTGACGCCGCTCCACATCCAGAAAGTCTGCTAAAAGTCTTCAGAGATAGAGGGAGAGCAGTGTTTAGTCCTGGTTTTAGACTCTGTAGTGAAGAAATAGACCACACAGTCCCTCAAGCTTAGACCACACTTATGGGGGAAAAAAACAATAATAATAATGATCAGAGGAAGAAGAAGAAGAAAGGGCTCAAGTGGAATTTTGGTGGGCTGGTTTTTAGTGTTTTGTCTGAGTTTTTTGCAATATGTCCAGATAATATTTTGGTGAAATAGTAAAATATTGGTGGTCTGCTTGGTCATTTTTAGCAGCGAATTAGACAGATGATTTTATTTATTTATTTATTTATTTTTAAATGAATCCAGATAATATTCTACTGAAATCGTAAAATATTGGTGGTCTGCATGGTCATTTTTTTGCAGGCTAATTAGACACATGATTTGGTATTCATTTATTTATTTATTTATTTATTTATTTTTAATGTGTCCAAATAATATTGTGGTGAAATAGTAAAATATTGCTGGTCTGCTTGGTCATTTTTTGCAGACTAATTAGACACATGATTTGGTATTCATTCATTCATTTATTCATTCATTTATTTATTTATTTATTTATTTATTTTTTATGTGTCCAAATAATATTGTGGTGAAATAGTAAAATATTGCTGGTCTGATTTATTTTATTATTTTTTTTATCTATTTATTTATTTATTTTTAAATGTGTCCACATAATATTCTGGTGAAATAGTAAAATATTGCTGGTCTGCTTGGTCATTTTTTGCAGACTAATTAGACACATGATTTGGTATTCATTCATTCATTTATTCATTTATTTATTTATTTATTTATTTATTTATTTTTTATGTGTCCAAATAATATTGTGGTGAAATAGTAAAATATTGCTGGTCTGATTTATTTTATTATTTTTTTTATCTATTTATTTATTTATTTTTAAATGTGTCCACATAATATTCTGGTGAAATAGTAAAATATTGGTGGTCTGCTTGGTCATTTTTTGCAGGCTAATTAGACACATGATTTGGTATTCATTCATTCATTCATTCATTCATTCATTTATTTATTTATTTTTTATGTGTCCAAATAATATTGTGGTGAAATAGTACAATATTGCTGGTCTGATGTATTTATTTTTTTAATCTATTTATTTATTTATTTATTTCGATTTTTTTTTTTTTCTTTTTTCTTTTTAACATGTGACCAGTTCATATTTTGGTGAAATTGTGAAATAATGCTGGTCTTATTTATTTATTTATTTATTTTACATGTGTCCAGTTAATATTCTGGTGAAATTGTGAACTATTGCTGGTCTGCTTGGTCATGTTTAGCAGCGAATTAGACAGATGAAAGAAAGACAGAAAGCAGCTCTGTTAAAAACAATCTAACTCACTCTCTCTCTCTCTACACACACACACACACACACACACACACACACACTCACTCACACGAGCACATAAACACACACATATACACAGTAAACAGTATGAGTCAGGAGCGGAGCAGCTAGCTCCATTACCTCAGCTGTCTCCAGGCTCCTGCTGCCACATTTAGATTGTGTCTTTTATCATTCCAAATTGACATTTATGCTTTTACTCGTATTGTTTTTCCAAGGTTCCCACCGCTCTTGTCGAGCAATTTATTTTAATCCCTGTCACGGCAAGGCCCTCTAGCTTAGCGGAGCTTAGCCTAGCGACGGTAATTTTAGCGCGGCCGTGCGGTAGCGAGGCACCCCGCGAAGACCTCCTCCGACCTGCCTCTGCTTCACCCGCACTAATTACTTTTAACATTTTCTTTCCCTCTTAGGCTTTCTCCTCTCATCTCTCTCATCTCATCTCATCTCTCTCTCTCTCATATTGCTGCCTTGTTTCCTTTCTTTGACAGTCGAGAAGAAAGGCAAACACGAGTTTCCAAGATTATTACCGACAACGCGATCCGTTTTCGCGTCCTCATTCTCGGAGAATCCAGCGAGCTGTATATTTCCAGATTTTTTTTCATTAGAAGGCGTTCACAGTAACCCCGCTTTTCAGATATTTTTTTTCTCCTCCTTTGCATTTCCTTCACATTTCTGCCATTTTCTATTGATTCTCCTTAAATGTAAACGTGTCTCTTTGTTATCACCATGATGAAAAGTGGCTTTCAGTGTCGGAAGTGACAGGTCGGGCCGAAATGGGCCTCGCGTCGTGTCGCGTCGCGATTTCTCTCTCTCTCTCTCTTTCTCTGTCTCTCTCTCTGTCTTTTCTCTCTCTCTCTCTCTCCTCATGTGACTCGCCGAGTATTTTGTCAGCTCCTGCCGTTTGCTCACTGAATCAAAACTCAATTATTCATAAACACTGTTAAATGGTGGGGAACGGAAAAGCTCGGGGAGAAAGAAACACGGGCCAGGGAGAGGGGGAAAAAAAAAAAGACAGAGTGCGAGGAGGCTGGTGGTGGAGATGAATGAAGGTTGGTGGCAGGAGACGGAATGGCTGCACAGCTGTTTCATGTTCCGGTAAAACGGATATCATAAAGCCTGTGATGCGAACGGAAATGTGAGAAAGGCAGCAGGCTTTGACTGCTATACAGTCTTATTTGCACTCGGTGTTTTGAAAGAGCAGAACAGGATGCAGATTGAGGAATGAACTGAAAACTTTCCTCCTAAAGTTCCTGGGGAGAAGCTCGCTTGTGTACGGAGCAGCGTATTGAATCCGGCGTGAAAGAACATCGGAGAAGCTCCGCTTTTCCTACACCTTATTGTCTTAGAGCTTTTGAATGTGAATAATTACTCAGCACCTGTTTTCTATTCACAGCATATTTTTCCTCCGTTTTCTTCCAAATGAATGTGTTTAATAATATTTAGAACAGAAGTCTCCCCCCCCCCTTTTTTTTTTTTTTTTAGGTTATTATTTCCGCTATGCTTTTATTATTGTTTCCTCCGGTTCTTTTTTTGTGTGTAAGATTGATGTTCTTGTAGAGTTTGCTGAATTCTCTTAACATGTCAGTTACTATTATTGTTGTAAGCAGAGCCAGGACTAAAAGCACACATCAGCATTCTGGACAACAGCCAGTTCTTTTAACACATCGTGTCCTTGTAAGGGATAAAAAACAAAAAAACAAAAAAAAACTAAAGAAAACAATGGTATTTCAAAGTGGCCTTGATTTCCGCTGATTTCGTGCCTTGGTATACGCTGGAGGTTGATATGTGACTGAATAGCAGGTTATAATTCATTAGAATATTACAGCATTCCGTAGCACACTCGGGATGAGCTTTTATTATAACCTCATTATATTATACAGTTATATCATTATAAAACTTATCGTTTTTTTCCCCCCACACATTCAATTTAATTAGATTCGTCTCTACCCATTGTCTGAAAATGAATTAAAAGTCAGACTTTGGTAGTATGATATGCATCAGTCTGATAATCATCAGAAGCACAGCTCTGACTTTATCCCGCTGTACAACAATAATTGTTCTGTTATCATTTTCTGTAGAAATCGGATCATACACAGAGACAGAGTTTGTACTTTCCCATATAAAAGTAACGTAAGACGCTTCAAGAGAGAATAAAAAGAAAAGCAGGTCTGGGGAGGACTGTTTATTGCTACTATAATGTCATTAGTTAGCAGTAATATGGAGATTTCTGTATAACAACAGCATCTGTTTTTATAATTGCTTAAGTTTACCCAGTTATTTGTTGCTTAACAGGTATATACTGGTGCTTCTGGGAAGATTCAGCCCTGAACCTGAAAAACAAACTTACAACTTCCACCTGGATATAAGAGTTCAATGGCAGCATTAGCATTTATGGTTTAGCTGGAGTGATTTTTACCCCTTGCTTTGGCAATACCGGACACGTGAAATCACTGCTAACAAATTGCTACCAAAAAACTGATACAAATAAGATTAGTCAGGTGGAAAAGGTCAAAGGTGAAAGAATGTGGGACACCCGAGACATTTGTTTCTGGTAAAAGTTGCTTCTGCTTTTATGAAGCTGATCTGTGACTTCACAAGCCACACTTTCTATTACTAACAAATTAACGTTAATAATGTTATTACTGAAGTGTCATAAGTACAAAATAGCTCTGTATCATAGTTACAGAATAACTTTAAATGTGTAATAGGGTATTATTAACAAATTATTATAGTCGTAAATTAACATTCGCAAAGTAATATCATGACAAAGTAACATTAATAATGTAACAAAGTATCATAGTTATAAAGTAACATTAGCAAAGTAACCAAATAACATTAACAACGTATCCTACTTACAAAACAACATTAAAAACTTAACAAAATAACCTTAACAAAGTACTACATTTAAGGGATGTTAACAAGTCATTAACAAGTAATAGAAGTCACTTACAAAGTATCATAGATATAAAGTAACATTAAAATGTAAGGAAGTAACCATAACAAAATAACGTTTATAGCATATCCTAGTTACTCAATAACATTAAAAAGTAACCTTAAAAAGTATTATAGTTATTAAAGTACATTAAAAAAGTGTCATTTACAAAGTGTCATAGTTATAAAATAACATCAAGTAACAAAATAACTGTAACAAAGTGTCATAGATATATTTAAGTATAACATTAACAAAGAAACAAAATAACATTGAGAAAGTAACATAGTTAAAAAAAAATACATGAAAATGTAAAATGCAAGTGTCATAGCTATAAAGTAAGTAACCATAACATTACAAAAGTAACCTGAAAATAGTATTATAGTTATTAAAGTGTCAGTTACAAAGTATCATAGTTATAAAGTAACATAAAGTAACAAAATAACATTAAGAAAGTAACATAGCTAAAAAAGTAACAAAAATGTAACAAAGTGTCATTTACAAAGTATTATAGTTATGAAGTATCATTAGCAAAGTAACAAAATAGCATTAAGAACATGTCCTAGTTGCAAAATTACATAAAAAACAGAATAATAGCAAAGAACTATAGTGATAAAGGGACAATAAAAAAAGTAATAAAGTGTCATTTACAAAGTGTCATGGTTATAAAGTAACATGAAGTAACAAAATAACCTTAACAAAGTATCATAGATACATTTAGGTAACATTAGAAATGTAACAAAGTATCACTTACAGAACATCATAACATTAAAAAAGTAACATAATAACATTAACAAATTAACAAAACAACATTAACAAAGTAACAAAATAACTAACAAATTAACAAAATAACATTAACAAAGTAACACAATAACATTAACAAAGTAACAAAATAACTAACAAATTAACAAAATAACTAACAAAGTAACAAAATAACATTTACAAAGTAACACAACATTAACAAAGTAACAAAATAACATTTACAAAGTAACACAATAACATTAACAAAGTTATAAAACAACTAACAAAGTAACACAATACCATTAACAAAGTAACAAAACAACATTAACAAAGTACTACAATAACATTAACAATGTAGCACAATAACATTATCAAAGTAACAAAATAACATTAGCAAAGTAACAAAACAACATTAACAAAGTAGCATAGTTAAAAAGTAGTATCAAATTTGTAACAAAGTGTCACTTACAAAGTATCATAGTTATAAAGTAACATTAAATGTATCAAATCACCATAACATTAACAAACTAACATTAAAAGTAACCTTATAAAAGTATTATAGTTATAAAGAAACAAAATAACCAAATAACCATACCAAAGTGTCATATATATATATATATATATATATATATATATATATATATATATATATATATATATATATATATATATATACCATAACATTAACAAAGTAACAAAATAACATAAAAGTAATAAAAGTGAGTATTATAGATATAAAGGGACATTAAAAAAGAGATAGTGTTATTTACAAAATATCTTAGTTACAAAGTAACATAAAGTAACAAATTAACATTAACAGTAAGTAACATAGTTAAAAAAGTAACTTAAAGTAAGTAACAAAGTGGCATTTTCCAAGTAACATTAAAATGTAAAAAAAGCAGCAACAAAGTAACAAAATAACCATAACAAAATATCATTATATACAGTATATATATATATATATATATATATTTATATATATATATATATATATATATATATATATATATATATATATATATAAATGTAACAAAGTAACAAAATAACATTAAAAAGTAAGTATTTTAGTTATAAAGAGACATTAAAAATAAAAGAAAGTGTCATTTTCAGAATAACAAATTAACATTTAAAAGTAACCTTGTAATAGCATTATAGCTATAAAGGGACATTAAAAAACATTTCACAAAATAGCATAGTAATAAATAACAAAATAACCTTAACTAAGTAACTTAGTTAAAAAAGTAACAAAAAATGTAACAAAGTGTCACTTACAAAGTATCCTAGCTATAAAGTAACTAACAAAATATTATAAGTATAAGTAACCTAAACAACGTTACCATCTATCATTAACAAAAAAATGAACAGTATCATTAGCAGGGTAACAACAGCAAAGTAACAGTCAAACAGTGACAGTCAAAATGATTATAGTTCCAAATTATTAACAAATTATTAACATTAATAAGTAGAATTAATTCCACATGAGGTTTATGAGGGTTAACTGGCAAAAAGTACTGAGGTTGAAATAAAAGGTCCAGTAGCAGAGATGCTAAAGCACACAGTCACATCAGATGCAGTTAGTCAGGACAAAAAGCCAGTTCACAGAAGGGGAAAGGACGTGAGACGTGATCTTGTGTTTTGCTTTAATTAAAAGTGACGTCCTTTATTAAAGTGAGACATATGAAACAAAGTTGTTGGGATTGTGAGTTATTATTACCATTTATTAACACACTCGCAGTTTATTAATGTTAGTTAAAGGAAGTTTAACCTTGGTAGCTCTCAATTGCCAGTATTTTAATTTTCTCCGCTAAATAATTTTTAAAAAATATTTTCTGAAATTATTACATATTTTCTGTTAAAAACAGAAACAGTTCTGATGATGATTGAATTAACAGATGAATAGCTCTTTATCTTTCCTTCCTTTTAAAAGCTTTGTTTCTTTTCATTTTTCTTGCTTCTTGGTCGTACGCGTAAAAAGGCCTGGCGTTTCCGCTCGTCTCTTAAGGTCATTCCACTCCAGCTAGTTTCCTTTGTGGCTCTGTTTCCTCTACGTGAAGGAGCCGAACCCTGCGCCAGGCTTCTACTCGACTCTCATGTCCGAGCTCAGCCGCTGGTTTGGCCTTCATCCGTCCACCGGTTTGTCACCCAGCAGGAAGTGTACGTTACATTGTGTTAGAGCTCCACATGGTGCTGTGTGATAATAACAGTAACTGCACCACCTCGTACTATAATCTCCGCATTACTGTCCTGACCTCTGGGAGCCCAGTGGCGTGCGATGTAAAAGCATAAGAGTGGCCTTATTGTTCTCTTGGCTTCATGCTGAGGTCCCTGGCGTGTTCTTCTCCTGAGTGGAAAGG
>JAUCMX010000014.1:19651249-19676249 GCA_033459395.1 Hemibagrus guttatus | reverse complement strand
CAGTCTCAAAAAGTACAAAAAAAAAAACCTTAAAAATCATTTAAAAAAACCCACAAAATATATATAGATACTTATAGATATTAATAATTATAATTGTACAATGTATAGTTTTTGTATTGCTTTGTTTTTATTTTTTATTTTTTTTACGTTTTTCACCTCAGAAATCAGTTGTGTGAAATCAGCACACATAATCTCACCACATCATCCATGTCTTTTCCTCAACATCGCTCACACACACACACACGCACACACGCCTACTGCGCCAACACTGAGACCTTCACCAAACAATCCCCACCACACACACACACACACAGATATGTACAAACGGAGAGATCAGTGGCACTGCTGTGTTTTCTCTCTTCCTGACTTTTTTTCTCCTTTCCTTCCCCTGGTGAGGATTTTTGTTTGCTCTGCCGTTCATCCTCTACGGCAGGGTTGGGGGTCACTCCCCTCTGCTCCTCCATCATAACACGTACATGCTGCATACACTATTTATGACCCTCTCTCTCTCTTTCTCTCTCTCTCTCTCTCTCTCTCTCTCTCACTCTCTCTCACACACATACACACACACACACACACTACCTGTCTGTCTCAGTCTACATCTCAGATGTTTTATTCAGCAGGTACTCTGATATAGGACACAGCCCAGTCCTTTTACCCCACTCTGCTCAGAGCTGTGTGTCTGCTTTCCCGTCAAATCAGACCTTCAGGAATCCATCACTACACACACACACACACACACACACACACACACACACACTAACTACAGAATCAATCATCCAAGTATTCACTACCACCCAGCCTCACACACCCTCTTCTCTCACTTTTTCTGTCTCCGTGTAAAATATTTTGACACACAGATGAAGCAGGAGGCACGTGGAAAATAGGTCATGCTAAGGCAGGCATGCAAAGCAGGGATCAAACACAGAGGAGCATGCATGAGAACTTTTTACTTGTTGTTGCCAAAGATAGAGGCCATATGGTGACAAGAAATGAGAAGTGTACAGCTGTCGTGTTACTCGCTCAACCCTAGAGACCCAGGTGGGACGATGTTGTTTTATTTAAACGCTAATAGTTCCAGTAGCTTGGATAGTTCTTTAAAAAAAATCTTTAAGACTGTAGGTGTAGGTCTTGATATTTTGTATATTTTGCACACCTTTCTGTAGACTCACATGTAATACAGTGCTACTACAAATTCAAAATAAATTTCAAGTGGTCCAGTTTGCATTACATTAAACAAGTCAAACAGTTGAAGCACCGCTACACTACCCGCATCGGACCGTATTCAGAGACGACGACCAAAGGTAATGTCAGTATTTACACTCGGACCTTATTCACATGATCTGATTAACTAAGATCCTGATTAAGTCAGCTTTCAGTTAAATCACCTGCATGTAGTTAATGCCATTGTTTTTTAGTAACGTCTACAGCACCATCTGTAAAAAATAAAAAAAATAAAAACATGCTGCCTTTAAACCCCACACAAAGAAATCAGGGAAAATACTGACCAAACTAGAAGATTAAGAGTTTTTTAACTTAAAAAAAGAGACAATTGGAATTGTAAAATAAAAGAAATAAAGTAATAAAAAAAAAAAAAAAAATATATATATATATATATATATATATATATATATATATATATATATATTTAAAAAATGTATTAAATTAAAAAAACATTTGTTCAAGTGAATGCAATAAGTGAATAGAATATGATGCTAGCATGAATTGTTCTAGCTAGTTAATCTTCATGTTTTTATCAATTTTAATTTTAATTCTACCCTGATTATTCAGCATCTTATAAAATAGCACTTGATCCAGTACATCCTATTATAGTGCATTTATTTTATTTTATTCTGTTTATTTTATTTGTATTTTATTTTATTTTATATCATGTGCACACAAATGTATGAAGCTATACAATACTAAATCGAGGTCATAAATTAGTTTTGAGTTGTTGAATAAATAAAGCTATGGTTAATTTTTTTAGATATAATGTATGTTATTGCTACATAAAAACATTGAAAAAAAAAAAAAAAAAAAAAAAAAAAGTCGTACTGCCTTGGGAACATTAGCAATGTTTTCAGTTTATAGTGATATTATTAGGATCAGGATAAAGTGGAGATATCTTTTTGCATAGTAAACTGCTTTTCATTGAGTAAAACCTTTAAACTCTTCTTGCAGTTTCTCCTCAATTAAATCCAGATTAAAACCAACAATAACCAAATCTGAAATAATAATATACCAACTATTATCCGTTTTCGACCAAGAATGAGACTTAATTCAGATCAGTTATGAAAAATGAACACTGATAGCATTCCAGACATTTTTTTTTCCTTAACAGTATAACCACACATGCGCACACACACACACACACACACATACACACACTTCAGAAAAATCCTTCACTCAGCAGGCCAATTAGACGGAGGTTGGTGTAGGTCACAAGGTCTTGACCCCCCACTTCCCGCTCCTGCATTGCTTTGCCTGCTGGATGCTCCTGTCGGCCATGAAGTGCAGCTCCAGCAGTTTTCCGAGCCATGTAGTTCGTTAAAAACCGCTGGCTGTTTACAAGGCAATTTAGATCAGCCTTCAAAAGCAGGAGCCGGCGTTTCACCCAGCGGTGAAAAAGGTGACTTTTAATCGCAGCTCTGCATTATTGTCCATCATAGAGCTGCTGTAGGAAATGGAGTCATGTTCAGCAATAACACCAGTTACACAACACACACAAACGTCAATCTGATTTCAAGCTTGTCAGAGAAGATCATGGATCTCATGATACACTGGACAGTCTTTAGAGGTCCTTTAGAGTCTGCGTGTGTTTATTGATTTTTATTTCTTTATTTTGCAAGACAGGACAGGAACCTGATGTGGTCTTATATTGTTGTAGTTCATCAATATCAAGGTTTTGCATAATTTTCCATTTCTGAGATGCTTTTCTGAGATGCTTTCACCTCGGGTGTAAAGAGTAGCTATTTGAGTTACCATAGGCTTTCAGTCAGCTCGAAGCAGTTTAAAGTTTATTGTCACGTGTATACGAAGTGCTACATGCAATAAAATTCTTCTGCTACAATTCTGCCAAGACACTAATCTTATTTGATAGCTAGAATAGAAATCTGTAAACACTTGTATGCAGATATGAAGTGACATAGTGGGACATATTGCACATTCAATACTTTAAAATGATTAACATAATGTAGCAAGAGGAAAAAAGGAACAAATTTTGGTTATTCTTCATTGAACTTTCTCATCATCCATCGCTTACTGGATGTTTTTGTTTTTTTCCCCGAAGTTCAGTCTGTTGTGAATGAAAATCAGCTGATTCTGAAAACCAGCACGTCTGGCAGCAGCAGCTGTGGCACATCCAAAGTCATTGAGATCACATTTTCTGCCCCAGAACATCACCTGAACCTCTGGATCTGTATTTCCATCATTTTTTATGCTGCTACACCATCATCTGATTGGAGATGTGCATAAATAAGGAGGTGTTCCTATTAAAGTGGCCAGTGAGTCTATATTAACAAAAATCTATAATCAGTCATCAAACTCCAAAATAGCCTGACTTACAATGGGTCTATATGTCAATCCATAGAAACTCTACAGTATTTTCCGCTGCCTACATTTCCTGTTTTCTTTTGAAGCGAGATTTTATTTTATTCCGTCTCATTTTTTTCATTTGCGCAATTCTCCTGGCTCGGGAAGCTGGAATGGAGGATCGTTCTCACGCGTTCTTCTGAGACCTCACACTTTCTGCAGACGTTCTGCCGGCCTGTGGCGTAGCACGCAAATGAGCACACTCTTTAATAGCCTGGTCTTGGAGCACACAGCCTGAAGAGCGGCAGCGCTGGGAATTCTCTGCAGCTCTGTATCCTCGGCTTCTTCACAGCGCACACTAACTCCGGCTCTATATTTGTCCAGGAAGAACGGGAGCTATGGGAGAGCCCCAGCCCAATTAGAGAAGGTTTGTAGGGGATACAACTGGAGCAGTGGCCCTGAGCTGGAACTAGAACTACAGTGGACTCTTCTTAGTGAAGGTACATGAGAGTAACGAGTGTCTGTCAGTGGCAGGGCGTTGGCTTACACGGCCGAATCATTCGCCAAGTTTCTTTCCCCGTCTCTTCCTTTTTTCTCTCTCTTTTCTCGTCCTTGTTGACTCGTGTCCTCATGCTTTCGTTACTCTGTCTCCTTGGGCTTGTTTACAATCCTGGTGTTGAACCTCATACTCCTTCTTTCCATGGAATATCACGCTGTTAACAGGCTCATGTGTCGGTTTAAGGCAAAACTTAAATCCTTTCTCTCTCTCTCTCTCTCTCTCTCTCTCTCTCTCTCTCTCTCTCTCCTCTATTGCTTCTGCTATCTCTCTCACTTTCTCTCTCTCTCTCTCTCTCTTCTCTCTCTCTCTCTCTCTCTCTCTCTCTCTCTCTATTGCTTCTGCTATCTCTCTCACTTTCTCTCTCTCCCTCTCTCTCTCTCTCTCTCTCTCTCTCTTCCTCTATTGCTTCTGCCATCTCTCTCACTTTCTCTCTCTCTCTCTCTCTCTCTCTCTCTCTCTCTGTCTCTCTCTCTCTCTCTCTCTCTCTCTCTCTCTCTCACACACACACACACACTCTTTCTCCCTCCCTCTCTCTTGTTCTCTCTGTTCCTCTCTCATGCTGTCTCTCTCCCTCTCTCTTTTTCTCTTCCCTCTGTCACTCTCTTTCACTGTCGCTCCTTCTCTCTTTCTCTCACTCTCCTTCCCTCTGTCGCTCTCTCTCAGTCTCTGCCTCCTCTCTCTTTCCTGCTCCCTCCCTCTTTTCCCCTCTATCCCTCTCTTTCTCCTTTCCTCTGTCTCTCCAATAGAAATGATATGTTTTTACATTTCCATGATCATTTCCATAGTAACTTATTGACAGAGACCATAGCAGATGCTTCATCTAATCTAAGGCTAATTATTTTTTTGCTTATTTATGGAAGGAGTCTCTTATTTATGGAAGGAGTCTCCAGTTCCAGCATTTTGTAACAGTCAGTAGATTTTCCTCCTCCATTCCACTTCCTGCTTTGTGTGTAAAGAGTGAGACAGAGCGTATGGTGAGGGAATGACTTTACAGCCACTGTAACATAAGTGATAACAGGAAGTAGCTCGTATTTCTGGGACGTTCCACAACATTAAAAGTTAACAAAGCACACCGTGTTGCTCATTAATAAAATAGAAATGATAATCATGGGCACGTCTGCGTGGTGTAAGAGCTGTTAACACTTCAGGACGTGTTGTGAAATGAAACGAAGCCACTTCAAGGTCTTGTTGTGGATTATTTTTCTCTACAAGCGCTCTTTATTCCGTATCTACAGTGTGAAATGAACTCACTTTAATTGCAGCTGTGAATCGGCTGCTATAGAGCGCTACGGAGTATACATATTTATAGGCGGTGTTCAGGACACATTATGCAATTGTAACGAATTTCAGATAAAACTCTGTGGATCCGGCGTCAAGGCTCTTTAACTCCCCGCCGGAATAATATGGAGAAATGTTGTGCAACTACGCTTTCTAGAGTGGAATCGCAATAGCTCTTATCTCCACACACTTCACAAGCAGCACAGAGCTGAATGGAGTGGTCATCAGGTCCAGGCCACACTCAGCATTCAGTCTCGATGCAGTTCTGATCTGGATGCTAGAGTTCGTGTACCATATGTAAGGAATAAAACATCCTGTTCTAGGAAAATGATCAACAGGGCGATGAGTGGCATTATCCGGCCCGGCATGATGCGGCCCGGCCTGAAGCGTCGTCACTTCCTGAAACATTTTGTTCGTTTTTCATATTTTAATATGATCAAACACGAATGTTGCACTTTAATGTTGTGGAACAATCCGGAAGACAAGTTCCTGTTATCCTGATTACGCTATAGCAGCTATAAACGGTTAAAAGTTGTTCCCTCAGCTCCCTCTTCTTGTGAAGAAAAAAATCACAAATGTGTTGGTTCAAAGTGTTACAAAGCACTGACACTGGTGACTCCTTCCATACAGCTCCCCTCTAGAAAACGTCACCAGATCAAAGATTATACTGCATAGGGTATAGAAGATATCCACGACATTCCAAGTAGCATGATTTCACTCAAATCAATTCCCGGAACGGAATTTAAGCAGAAATTGAAGGTAAACAGGGCGAACCTTTCGCCGTCGCAGATATAATCAGGCGGTGCTGAGTAGGATGAAGGGTGAAGAGCGAGTTCTTTTATTGGGTTATGTGGATGAGGAAGCGTGGAGGATAAGCCACGGCGATGGCATTTAGGAAACCGATCAGCACAGGAGGAAGAGTTTCATGACCGAACTATGCTTTGGTCACTTTACTTCCTCTTTCTATTTTTTGTGATTCCAGGAAAAGCAGTATTATGCCCGATGGTATTGGGTATTGACTTTTACGGTAGTGTAGCTGTGTAATGAGCTCGTCCTGAACCAGTCTGCATGGCTGAACATTAGCTTACACAGGATCAGCAAGCTGTTTGTATGTATTCCTGCACAATGGCATGCTGTAATCCAGAAGCGATGTTTGGAATTACGCAACCAGTCCAATGACTCGCTAACAAACCTGCGATTACGATCCCCTTCTTCCCAGGAGCTCAGAATTAGTCCTGAGTTCAGCCTGCAGAGTTTGGACTAAATTAAGTTGAAGATCTACTATACCCTGTATAGAGTCGTTACTATAGCAACATTCAAACCTATTCTCAAGAGGCAACATATTTATATAAACCTACGGTTTGAATTACTATCAGGGCCGCAGATGTCGGAAATTCCGCCCAATCAGACGCGAGTGTTATTCCACAGCGCAGCTATAGAAGCCGCCGTAACGAGACAAACACCAGCATGGTATTGACACGGTGTAGCTAATGTAGTTAAGCACAGAGCTGTGTAGAAAATCGAGTGCAGGGATATTGATCTGGATTTTCTTTTCACGACTAATCATCAGTCTCAAAATCCCCTGAATATATTGAATATATTTATTTATAATAAAGAAAGCTCACCGCTAAGTAGACTGAACGTCTCTTTCTCTTTCTGAGAAATTGTACATTTTGTCTTGTCTCATATCATATCAGGTCTTTTACTGAGTACATGAACATTTCCTTAACTTAGCAAAAATGTGTTGTTTTTTATTTCATTATTTATTCTGTTTATTATTATTATTATTATTATTATTATTATTATTATTATTATTATTATTATTATTATATTTTGGAACACAAAAATGTGTTAATACCTATTTTTTATTTATTCTATTTATATATTTTTTATTATTTGATTATTTATTATTATTGTTTGTTTGTTATTTTCTATTAATTAATTATTAATTAATTAATTCATTCATTTATTTATTTTTCTTCTCTCAAAAAACTGGTGTTTTTTTATACAAAAAGAAAATCAAAAAAGTCACATTATATGCCATTATATAATTCTGCCATTTTTTCTCTTAATGTGAGATTAATTGTAATTTATTCATTATTTCAAAACAACATTCATTTATCAGGTTTTACACACTGCACATCTCAACCATTTGATATAGACACTCGTTAAAACAGAACAAAACAAGTTTTATAAAATAGCTGAAATAAGAACTTTAAAGAAATTACAATCTTATTTGTATCGCATGATACTGATCGTATCAGAAGCTAAATTCGGAGTTACACAGCGTGTTTAAAATGCGAATCATTAAATTGAGGAATCTTTCGCCGCTAAGATAAGGAGGTGGTAATTGGTCAACATTCATCAAACAGTTTTAAATGCATTCTTTTACAGATTTACAGTAAAAAACACTCAAGGGGCGTGTGTGTTTGTGTTGCAGTGTGTTATCTGTTAAATCTCTTGTTTACTTGTTAATTGCTTTGGCTCTTCTCTGGCTCCCACAGGAGGAAGAGAAAGGTGTTTACTGTGAAAGCAAGACTTTTCACGTTGTTTTCACGTCGTCGTTAGTTGCGCTCGATGTTTCGCTCGTTGCTTTTTGCTGGATCATGAGGGCAACTCAGAGCTTCTCATCCTCCTTCTCTTCTTTCTTTATTAGTTTCTTTCTTTCTTTGTTTCCCTAAAAAAATTTAAAATGTATCAGCCATAACATTATGCCTAATATTGTGTTGGTTCCCCTTTTGCTGCCAAAACAGCCCTTACCCATGGAGGCATGGACTTCACTAGATCCCTGAAGGTGTGCTGTGGTATCTGGCACCAAGATTGGTATCTGGCACCAACAGGACGTAAGTTGCGAGATGGGACCTCTATAGATCGGACTTGTTTGTCCAGCACATCCCACAGATGCTTGATTGGATTGAGATCTGGGGAATTTGGAGGCCAAGTCAACACCTGAAACTCGTTTTTGTGCTCATCAAACCATTCCTGAACCATTTTTGCTTTGTGGCACGGTGCATTATCCTGCTGAAAGAGGCCACAGACATCAGGGAATACCGTTTCCATGAAAGGGTGTACATGGTCTGCAACAATGCTTAGGTAGGTGATATATGTCAAAGTAACATCTACATGGATGGCAGGACCCAAAGTTTCCCAGCAGAACAATGCCCAAAGCATGACACTGCCTCCGGCGGCTTCCCATAGTGCATCCTGGTGCTGTGTGTTCCCCAGGTAAGCCACGCACACGCACCCGGCCATCCACGTGATTTAAAAGGAAACGTGATTCATCAGACCAGGCCACCTTCTTCCACTGCTCCGTGGTCCAGTTCTGATGCTCATGTGCCCATTGCCGCTTTTGGTGGTGCACAGGGGTCAGCATGGGAACCCTGACTGGTCTGTGGCTATGCAGCCCCATACGCAACTATTATGCACTGTGTATTCTGGCACCTTTCTATCAGAACCAGCATTAATGTCTTCAGCAATTTGAGTAACAGTAGCTCCTCTGTTGGATCGGATCACATGGTCCAGCCTTCGCTCCCCATGTGCATCAATGAGCCTTGGCCACCCATGACCCTGTCGCCGGTTCACCACTGTTCCTTCCTTGGGCCACTTTTCATATATACTGACGACTGCAGACTCAAATCCTTACACTTGTCCATTTTTCCTGCTTCTAACACATCAACTTTGAGGACAAAATGTTCACTTGCTGCTTAATATATCCCACCTACTAACAGGTGCCATGATGAGGAGATCATCAGTGTTATTCACTTCACCTGTCAGTGGTCAGAATTTTATGGTTACAGTTTAGAAAAACTGCAAGAATCACAGTTTAGAGCAACATGATGAACTTTTTTCCTATAATATAGTTTCAAATGGTTCGTTTAAAATGAACAAAAAAAAAACTTATTCTGATTGATTTTTGGCTCTGCACTTGAGCTTTGGTGCCAGTTTCAAGGACTATTTGTTCACATTCACTTGAAAGCATGTGAAAAATTGCAAAGTCACCAGAGTAACAATGAATAAAATATAATTGAATAACCAATTAATTTACCTCCTGCCTGCCACGCTGCAATTAGAGTCTGTCGAACACTGCTGCTTTATTGACTGAAGGCTGATGGCTAGAGCTTTAGCACTGCCCATCACTGTCAGCCCTGTAATTAATCTGTGTTTAGGTGAGCAGCAGTTTGTGAGAATGAAATTCATGATGGAACATTTCATCACGAGACCTTGATGCTCAGGTTCAAGACCTTGTCTCAACACTCTTCTTGAAGCTTATGTCCCCTCTAGGAACCTCGATCAGTTAACAATGATGCTTACTCAGCAAAGCTGAAGGTCCCTTTCCAGAACTTTCCAACTAACTCTCCCTCAGTGGTGGAACGATCCTCCAGCCTCAATCCAGACAGCAGGATCCATCACTAGCTTCAAAATACAGCAAAAGATCCACCAAGATCCTTGACCGCTTAATCCTGAACGAACCCCTAACTAAACCTAAAACTAAATTTTTAAAAATGTACTCTAGCTCTTACACCTCGACTCCTTTGGCACTCGATTATAATCCTGTATTCTTGTAGCTATACTTTGCTTGATAGAGCTTTGCTTGTACTTCTTCGTTTTTAGGATAGAAGCATCTGCTAAATAAATATACGCAAGTGTCGCCATAATATATTTAACTCATCACCATTTTTGAAATATTTTCATGTAGAACTGAGCTGTCTTGCCACAAAGATGAAACTAGTACAAGTGGCTTTTAAATACAAGCTTTTTTTGTTGTTGTTTTAAAAGAAAATGTAATTCATTTAGACGTCTATTGAATACATTTCAAAAGTCAAGTCCTGATTTTCCTCTTACATTTTAAACCCATCAGTTATGCTGCAGTCATCTACAGATTTTTTTTTTTGGGGGGACCAGACATTGTTTATTAGATTTCCAAACAGTGATGGATGTGATAACACATTCAAAGTGGGGTGGTGGTAGCTCAAGTGGTTAAGGCTCTAGGTTGTTGACCGGGAAATCGGGGTTCAAGCCCAAGCCCTGCTAAGCTGACATTGTTGGGCTCTTGAGCAAGGCCCACAACCCACCCTGCTCCAGGGGTGCTGAATCATGGCTGACCCTGTTCTCTGACCCCAATACCCAAGGGTGGGATATGCGAAGAAAGAATTTCATTGTTCACTAATGTATATGTGACAAATAAAGACTACTTACTTAACTGGTAACAAGAACATTTTTGATGTTTCTGAATCTGTGACAGATATCTGTTTATTTACTATACTCTGAAAGCTAGCTTGTGTCATCAGAAGTATTAGCATACTTAGCAAGAGTAGCGCTGTAGTTGTTAGCATGGCGTTAGATGAATATTTCCATCTTTGCTTCTCAGTTCAGTGAGCAATACGTGTCATTTTATTCCAGGTTACGTAACAAAGCCCTTGTTTTTAGGTTTCATTCATGTTGTCCTGCTGAATTGAACCAAACATGAGGCTGTCTTTGTAAATGTATCGAGTGATACTTTTTGCCTTTTGCGAAGAATAAATACACTTTACACTTACAGGGAATCTTCGGCATATGGATTTAATTTGTTCTGGACACGAGTTCTTAAAGTGAAAATTTGTACTACGAAACGAATTGTCCCATAAGAAATAATGTAAATGCAGATAATCCGTTCCAGCCACCCAACAATATGACGAATATTATCAATACGAAGCGTATGTAAACTGTATGGCTGCTTACAAAGGACTGAACCAAGCCAAGCATTCCATGTCAAGGCTCCCCACAGGAAGTCGTGCCACCAAGCTTGGGCTAAAAATAGAACAGACCACCCGTGCCACCAATCTGTCAACAAAAAAACGCACAACATATCACCAATCCTTTGAACGCATGCCGAAGGCAACGTTGGTATCGTGAGTTGACTCTTTCCAAACAGTTTTCGGTGACTGAAAAAAAAATTTGTAAACTCGCTTCGGTTGGTTTCGCTTGGCTTTCCACTAACGCAAACAGGTTTTGAACGACTACTTAGCCGGCGTTCGATTTGGTCCGGTTTGGTTTGTTTGTATGCCGAAAATGCTTCATATGCCAATTCTTAAGGGGAAAATTCTTAAGGGAGGGCATTCATATGCCAATGTTCCACTGTAATATTAAGCGTAGTGACCTGAGGTGAAATGACGTCTGGTTAGTTGTGTATTAGCTGCATAATAACTTATTGTAGGCTACAGTAAAGTAATACAGCAGTCTGTGGGAAAAGTCCTGTAATGTCATACTACATGAGAGTGTGTGTGTGTGAGAAACACACAGAGAGAGACTGATGGAGACAGAGAAACAGCTGGGACCTGACCACTGTATTTCAGCGAGTTGGGGTTAACGACCACAGTTGGTCCACCGTGTGAATTTGTCTCTGTCGTAACAGGTTTATAGGCCCCTCAGTCCTCCATTCTCCTTCATGTGTCTCCTTGCATCCATCTCTTTTGTTCACACGTCCCTCTGGTTCTGTCCTTCCACAGCATTGACATATGATTGCAGCCTAGAGGCTGAGACTGCTCAAGCATCCCCCTGTTACAGCGACCGCTCTGAAAGACAAAAAGAACATCCTGACGTCTGAGGTACTTCAGCTCCAGAGCTGCAATCAGGCTCCTGCAGTCTGTGGTAATGACTCATGTGATCAGACGTTTGCGGAGGATTTTAGGGTTTATAAGATGAGCTGTACAGAGAAACTTGTCCACCTTCTTCATGTAGGAGCATTCTTTGGGCTACTTGGTTTTTCTGGCGAATTTTCTATGAGCTGTACTGATGTGAACAGAAGAGGGCGTCGGCTGAATGCGTCCAGTGATTATGCAAAATCTGCAGTAATTTTGAAAAACCGCTCTCAGGATATTCGCAAAGTTTGCTCAACTTTGCATTAAATTCTGCGATCACATGATCATCTTCTCATGCCCTGATGATTATATAACACCCCTATGACTATAATCGATTGACGATCACCTGTGGCTGCAAGGGGGAGAAAGAAGCGGAGTATTCATGCCTGTCATTACGATGAACAAAAAATTGAGCTGCGTGTACCTGCATTCGCTAGCATTAGTCTTTAGTCTTTTTCTTAATATCCTGTTAACAAGCTCAGGAATGGTGCACATCTGAAGTCCGGACTTTAAATAAACTTCTAAATAAATAAGCTAAATAAGTATCTCTTAAGTAAATACATTTCTAGCTATAATCTAAGATTCTTTTCATTAAAATCCTATAAACTGTGTGTAGAAATATTTTTTCCTTTTCCTCGTTTAAACCCCAGTTCATGTCTTATGAGTGAAAATATTTATCTGTTCAGCATCTGTTTTGTTGCACCGTTCCGAAGACAGTCAGCAAGTTATTAAGGTTTGTATAGGATACAAAACAGACGAAAAGGAAACAGATTGCGAAACTCAACACTCTTCCGTGTTGATCTTAACCCTGCAGACACGGCGTCTTCAGACAGGCGTTTAAATCGTCCGGCTTGATAGCTAGCGTGATGGTTATTGGCAATTCTCTCAGCGATTCCTGATACCGTCGTCGGCGATCCAGAGTGGAATTCAGATTTTAAAACATTTGTCTCCGAGGCAGAAGAAATCACTGATGCACAGTCACATGGACAATAATCAGATGTAGTTTTCTAGAATCTACAGCGGATCTGAAATAAACCACCTGCAGCTTTTTTTTTTCCCCAGAGTGCCTGATGTGTATTGTATAACCCCATGTGTAATCACACTACAGCTCCTTTCTGTCACAATGTAGCTTGGAGAGACTTTTCTAGTATCTGTACCTGAAAAAACTGATGAGTGGTAGTTTTCATCCCCTGGAGCACTGATGCGTTTCTACTCGAATATGTGTTTACAGCTAAAATGCATCTCAGACCTCCTGAAGTGGTTGGAACAATCAGATTTCAAAGACAGGGTTGAGTCGAGACTTAAATTTATCTCATTTATGCAATTGAGAAGTCAAGGGCCCAGCAGTGGCAGCTTGGTGGTCCTGGGATTCAAACTCACAGCCTTCTGATCAGTAATTTATTGTCTTAACTACTGAGCTACCACTTCCCTTTTTTGTGTATGCATAATCTAGCATAGCATATAGCCTTGGACACCAGTAGAACGAAGGAAGGTTCCTTTTTTTGAGAACTCAAGTCTGCATATCCGCACACTGAAGCAACAGGGTGGGGAATGAAAGGATTTTCTTTCTGTCCAGTTGAGTGCCCTTATCCACTCCTTTTCATACAAACTTAGCTCAGACTCACTCAATACTCGCTCACCCGAACTGACGTCCTCTGTCAGCCCTCAGTGCTCTTGCCAGCAAGCATCCAGCGTGTTCCTAGAGCCTGTTGTTTTGCCGTGTATAATGCGGCTTGGGCATATAGACTGATTATTATAAAGGCACAAAGATTTTGTCTAAAATTAGTTGCTGTGCTAAGGGGCCATGAGCCACCAGATTAGAGCTGAACGAGTCACTGGAACTATACTGGAGTGAAGAATAGAATAGAATAGAATAGAATAGAATAGAAGCCTTGTCATATATACATTACAGCATAGTGAAATTATTTATTCACATAACCCAACTTTGGAGAATGGGGTCAGGGCACAGTATCAGCCATGATGCCCCCTGGAGTGAGGGAGGGGGATTCTCATGGGCACAGCAGTGGCAGCTTGGCAGCTAGAACCCTGATCCTCCAATCAACAACCCAGAGCCTTAAAAGCTTGAGCTACCACTGTCCCCTAATAATGAAGATGATGATGATGAGGAGGAGGAAGACCCCTGTATAACCCGTCACTCCATCTCCTGTAATTATATTGTGGTTGATGAGTATGAAGGCCATATCACAGCATTTACACCATTTTCATACTCATCAGGTCATTCATTGAGCCCTTGAGACCGGTGGATAGGTGCGGAGTCACCCTGAAAGAGACCACTCCCATCAGGAAAGAAATGTTTCCTACACTCTTGAAGTAAAGGTTCTTAAATGGTTATTTGTCAGGGTATATGATTCTGTAAAGAAGCTTTAACATCCATGGAACGTGGTCTATGATTTCCATTTGAGCAAAAGGTACTTTGTGGTGGGAAAAGGCTCTTTAATCTGGAAAAATGTTTTTAATGGCACTAAGAACAGGGTTTCTTTTCTTTTTCCCCAAAGAACCTTTTTCACCATTTACTGGAAGGTTCTTTGGGGAACCGAAAATGGTTCTTCTGTGGTTTCACTGAGAAAACCCTTTTTTGGTTCTTTGGTTCTTTATTTTGTAGAGTGTAATAGGATAACGCATAAATATGATGAAAAGAACTTTGTATTTATTCATAATAAGTGGATATAGTGGACAAAATGAGAGCATAAGCTTAATTTGTCACCAAAATGTAGAATCATAGCTCACACAGTTCAGAACTGAGGTTCTATACCAGCATGATTGAAAAAGTAGTAGTTACACTTCAGCCTCACTTCAACCAGTGTGACATTTCTAAGCAGTTCTAGCTGGGCTTTCCAAGCTGTCACAGCACTGAAAGTTAGCAGCGATAATGGCAAACTAACCCTGTTGTTACTCCTGCACCTCACAGCAGCGTTTAATAATATCGAGCACAACATCCTTTCTACACTGTGTGTGTCGTACTGGATGTTCTTACACTGCACTGTAAGAAGGGTGTACACTACAAATACAAAAAAAATCCCACAAAAAAAACACATTTTTTAACAAAGGGGTTCCTCAGGGGTCTATTCTTGGACCAATTTTTTTCCAGCATATACAGGCTTCCCCTTGGGTATCACCATCAAAAACTTTCACCTTTATGCCGATGAAATGAAAATTCCTCAAACAAGCAAACAACCAACTAGCCTCTGCAGTAACAACGCAAACTATAAACAAGCTGTAATGTTAGAGTCGTAATGCAGTGCAGTGTCTAGATCTGTGTAATGCTCTCTGTATTCAGACTTGAAAAAAGTGGGTGTGGTCTAAACCAGAATGGTTTTTTTTTTCTTTCTTTTACTACCATATGTTGATGTTATTTATTAGTGTCTTTACTTGAGCTTCACATCTGGCAAGCTCATGTCCATGTTAGTAAGATTTAAAAAAAAAAAAAAAAAAAACACCCTGCTCACGTCCTTGCACTTCAGCCTAGATGAACACCTCTAGCCTCAACTAGACAACCCGTGAATCTCTGTAAATAATTAATAGTGTACCTCCTGTTTGTATCTGACTCCATTTAGGACTCGTTATCTGTTCAAGCCGAGTAACACATTCGTCTTTGGTTCCTAAAATGTAATAAATCATGGAAATATGATGCTTTTTGATTCTTGGTGCTCATTCTTGGAAGAGAAAGAAATAAAAAAATGACAAAATCTATTAGGGATTATTACGAATTCTGTTGGCATGATATGGAAATCTCTAAAATCATCACTTTTGGTGAAGACATCCACTGTTCTTTGGTATTCTCAGATCATCAGCAGCTTCATTTACATTTATTTCATTCAGCTGACTGAGGTTACTTACAACTGAGGCAGGATACAACAGATCAGATGAGGATTAAGGGCAATGCTGGGATTTGAACTCACAACCTTTTAATCATATCTTTCATTTCCATGTCCTGATCATTGCTAATACATCACACCACATCCCCCCAAAAAAAAAAGATTGTTGAGTTTAATTAATTCAAATACATACATCGGTTCCATGTGATTGAATCGAGTGACATTAACGCAGTTCGTTTTTGGACAGCCATCATGATTTGAGTGTGTATTTTTTTAAAGCCCTGGATGATATTAAACCCCGAGCTCACACCCGAGCTGAGAATCAGTCCCACGATGCTGGTGTTTTGTAACAGACACATTACCAGATCAGAAAGATTTCACACTGTAGCTAGTTAACGTTAATACTACGTCAGTTGATCACACTCACTCCATATCATTCAATCTAGTCATCAAGCAGCGCGTTTAAATTAGAATTAGCATAAGAAATCACGTTTTGTTAACTATCCAAATATTTTTTCTTAATTCTGACTACAGTGGAACCTCGGCATACAAATGCCCTCCCTTACGAATTTTCACCTTAAGAATTGAAATTTTGCAAGAAATCTTCATTGGCATATGAAGCATTTTTGGCACACGAACGAAGCAAACTGAACCGAACACCAGCTAAGTTGCGCATACGTCCAGAAGCCATTCAAAACTTGTTTGCCTCAGTGGAAGGCCAAGCGAAGCCAACTGAAGCGAGTTGTTGTTTTAAAAGAGTCAACCCACGATACCAACGTTGCCTTCAGCAAAAGCTAGGTGATTTTTCGGGTGTTTTTTTGTTGACAGATCGGTGGCGCGGGTGGTCTGTTCTATTTTTAGCCCAAGCTTGGTGGCATGACTTCCTGTGAGGACCCTTGACATGGAATGCTTGGCTTGGGTCAGTTCTTTGTATGCAGCCATACAGTTTACATACGCTTCGTATTGGTAATATTGCTAATATTTTTGAGTGGCTGGAATGGATTATCTGCATTTACATTATTTCTTGTGGGAAAATTCATTTAGCAATACAGATTTTCTCCTTAAGAACTTGCCTCCAGAATGAATTCAATTCCAATGCCGAGGTTCCACTGTCTTCCTTTTTTTTTTTTTTTTTTAGAGCAGTGTCGCACCAGTTACAACTGCCTGACCCTTATAGAATTAATAGAACAGTTTTTTTTGTCCCACATATAAATCTTTTCATCACCAAACCCCAGCCACTTGGGCCTTTTGTTTCCTTCCAGGCCTCAAGCAGTCGGAGATCTCTCTCTCTCTCTCACACACACACGCCGAAAGCATGGACACATTCAAGGCCCAGCTTAAAGCCCATCGTTTTGGGTTGAGCATTAAAATGCTGAGGTCCAGGACTAATAACATCCTGATTGATTAGTTGGCTGTGTGAAGCTTATCTTTGGTCTCGGCTGTTGGATGAGGTGATGGAGGGAGAGTGTTAGCAGGTGGCTGAGGCAGAGTAATGCTGGAGCTCTTTGGCACACAGGGGTGTAGTTACGGGTTTGGGGATGAAGCAGCAGTTGGAGACTCAGCAGGAGCTTGAGCCAAAGCCAGGTGGGGTCAGCCTGGACTTCCTGTTTTGAGCAGCATTGATGGAAACAGATCTGAGGCTAGTTAAACACCAAAGTGGTGCCTGAGCCAGGCCAAGCACTCATCAAAGCTGCTTGGTCAACTCGCTTCCATTTTCATCACTCTCCCATCTGCCCCGCAGGCACATAAACACACAAACATGAACATCAACACGCATGTTGATGCAACAGACCTCGCATGCAAAATTTTTTGCCCACCTGTCACCCTTTTACTACAACACAAATCTGGCCCACATACACACTTTACTGGCGTTGTTTCAAAGACAAAAGACAAAAGACTTCAAACGACTTCCACTATGATCTCATGCTCTTGTGTTCTCTTTGTGTGTATCCTCATGGACTCACAACTCTCCAGGTTGAGGTTTGGACTACAGAGGATCCATGAGGTCCAGACTAAGCGTGAGAGGCTGAAAGCCATTGAGCATGCTGGGCTTGGGGCAACACTGATGCAAAATCAGTGCAGACTCTTGGCCACTTGATCACAAATGTGTATTATGGGCAACCTGTAAATCCTGGCTCAGGGTGTACTAGGAAAGGGGGGTGAATTGGATGGAAAGGTTTAAAAACAATTTCTTTCAGCAGGGAATGTAGTTCTGGAGCAATGCCACTCATACACAAATTCCACACACATTGTAAGCTTCTCTCCTGCTCAGTACAACATCCTGACGGCTCTTATTATTCATTATTTAGCTCTGTCTTGAAGACCTAATATATTTAATAATGAGCAGATCAGACAGGGGTATGTCATTATTACCCATATATATATATATATATATATATATATATATATATGTTTTATATATATATAATATGTCTATATTATTATTATTATTATTATTATTATTATTATCATTGAACAGGTTTTAGATATACCACCAAACTGCAGCATCACGTTTGAAGTAATCAAAGGAAAATGATATGAGGGACCAAAGTACATGCTTTAAATCTCTCATAACAAACATTATTTTGACTCTCAGGAACCTTATAAAAATGGTGGTTAAAAGTATTCACTTTTAGTTATATCAAGGTATAGTTGGTGCTATCTATGAAGTTTGGTATTAGCATGGTTATAAGCTAAGCATAACACCTAGCTTAATGTCAAGGAATTGGTAGACAAATAAGGCAATTATCTAGATAACTAGCCAGCTAAAGGTGAGACAGTTGCTGTAGTTTTAGGCTTTCCCATTTGTTGGCTAGATAGCTATCAAGATCGAGTTAGCAGATTAGATTGCTAGCTGTGTAAGTGTTTAAGCTCAAGACAGCAGGCTGGAAGGTGTCTGTTTATCCTTTTTAGAGATGAGAGGAACAGATTAACTTGTTCCTTACTGTGATAGTGGATGTACAGGGGCTGGGCAATGAAACTAAAACACCTGGTTTTAAACCAGAACAACTTATTAGTATGGTGTAGAGTCTCCTTTTGCAACAAATAAAATCACTTTGTCTTGGGAATGATGGATGCACGTCCTGCACAGTAGCCAAAGAGAGTTTGAGCCATTCCTCTTGCAGAACAGTGGCCAGGTCATCCACCCCTGTGCTTGACTCTGGACACACAACAGTCTGGGTGGTACACCCCTGGTGTAAATAGTTCTGTGGTTCTTGATATACCATAAAGACTTACACCAACAAGAAGCACACCAACAATTTGTCCTCTTTTTTGAACTCTGATATGTCTCCCATTATGTTGTGTGGATTGCAATATCTATGCCCAGTTTTGCTAATTCAACCTTTACACTCTGCTGTTACTGGGAAAATGTGAAATCAGTGAAAAAGTGTCCACTAGACCGTGCATATTCAGGTGTGAAACCTCCAACATTATATTGGCCAGTCTTTCAGCATCATTGTCCAATCTGCTGTATGTATTTATGCAGATCTGGCAGCAGACCACACACTGAATTTTGCTTACAAGTGAAAAGTCTAGACTCGACATTGATGTCTAGTTTTCGGTTGTGTAACACAGTGAATTAAGGGCTGGCAACGGAAGCGATTTTGTTTCGATAATACCTGGTGTACTGTTCAATTCTCCCCAAGGATGCAATTTTCTCCTCTAAACAGGCCATTTAACAGATCTTCTTTAATGCATAGTTTCTCAGTAGAACAATGCCATCGAGGCTGCTAACAGTCATTAGCTCTTAATAGCCACATTTCTTTCGCCTGTACTCGAGCATGTTATCTAGGCATTTGTTGGGAAGCTTTGCATTTAGCATCATCTCTGTTTCCTCTTCAAACAGGCACTTCCTGTTCAAGACTCCATCCGGAAGCACTCCTCTGTTCAGCAGTTCCTCTCCCGGTTACCCCCTCACCGGGGGTTCCGTCTACTCGCCGCCACCGCGCCTCTTGCCAAGGAACACCTTCTCCAGGAGCTCCTTCAAACTCAAAAAGCCGTCCAAGTACTGCAGCTGGAAATGTGCTGCCATGTCCGCCATTGTCGCTGCTGTCCTGCTCGCCGTGCTGCTCTCCTACTTCATTGGTAAGCTTGTCCTATCTCCAGTTTGTCTTTTCGGCAGGATAGTTTTTAACTAGAAAAGGAAGTGTAAAGGTTAATGACAAGTCATATTTGTGAAATCTGCTTTACCATATCAGCGATTATTTAAAAGTAATTACTGCACCTAGTGGTTGAAAATGGGAACTACAAAAAAAAAACCTCTAATGGAAGCCCATTGGGGCAGCAATTATGCTGCCCCATTACTATGCTCAATCTATACACTAATAATTTACTAGATAGTATGATAACCTATAGCATTAGCTAAGAGTAATAGTCTTTCAACAGCTTTTTGGAGCATCTGCCATACAAAGCCCTATGAGTTGTGTAGCTGTTAATATGGAAACGATCACATATTAGAAGGAAGCTTAATAAGAATACAAATGACAAAGTTTATAATTAAATTAATCAAGGAGAAACCTTCAGAGGAACCAGACTCAAAATCGGAACCCATCCTCATCTGGGGGACACCAGATAGTGTGATTATAAATCATTTCCTTCCTACTGTATATAATCAAATGGAATTGTGTAACCTGGTGCTTTTGAGCAGCTTGTGAGTATGAATCAACATCTTCCAAAAAATCAGATTTGAACCGTTCAACCGCATGTGGTAGGATTGATCATTTACGCTATACACTATTTATTTCCTTCATGAATTACATGAGACATTCTCACAGTGTGCTGAGTCCTCCTAAACACCACTATAAATTTGTTGATTTAGGAGGACCGGTGTAAAAGGCATGATTATGTTTGATTGTAAGACATCAGGATTTTCTAATAGTCTTAAAACTTTCATTATACACACTTCTGAAAAAGGAGCGCACTTCCAAAAATTCTTAATATTAATAATAATAGTAGTAGTAGTAGTAATAATAATAATAATAATAATAATAATAACAATAATAAAACACACTGTCTACTTTGTTGGCGAGACTGTTTATATATATATATTTTTTTATTACAAATTTTATATAATTTTTTTATTTTTATTTATATTATTTATTTAATTTATTTTAATACATTTTTTGTTTGTTTGTTTTTATTAGTTGCTATTTTTGAGCTCAGAACCTTAGCATGAGATTTGCAAACACATGGATAAGTTGACAGTAAACTCATCTGTAGGATTAGTTGCATTGTGTTTGGTGTGTTATATTACACAACAGTACATATGGAATTTATTCCATCCTCTGATCTTATGATCCATCTCTTTTCCTGAGCCATTTTGCAGCTACGTGGTTTATTTGCTTGCCTTTTCTCTCGAACACAGACTGCAGAAGGGAAAGTGCTAATTGCGCTGCTACAGTATTCCCCTGTGAAAGCTTAACCGAAGAAACCGAAGGCATTTTGATTTGAGAGCGGCGAAAGAATCCTGTGCGAGGGCGTGCAGCTCCGCCGTGAAGATCGTTTGCTGAACAAAAACACCGGAGTGAGACTATTCACTCTACGTCCGTTGTAATGTACACAATCTCATTTAATCCGTAGTGCTCGTCATTTGATCGTATGCCTCCTTCATCACGGCACTTCTGATTTACAGCACGTATTTAGAATAATGCACGAGTGCGTACGAGAAGCTTTTTCGTCAACGTGTAATGTAGATGTAATGTAAATTAAATCGAATGAAACATATACAGCCAAAAGCTATATGGCTAAAGGTGTCTGATCATCACATCTATATGTGGTTCTTCACCACATATAGAATGTTGTTGTATGCTGTAGCATTACAATTTCCCTTAAACTTATTCCAGCACGACAATGCCCCCGTGCACAATGCTCCATGGTGTGTTAAGATTAGACTGGAAGAAGTGTCTTGAGTGTCTTGCACTAAACCCAGTCTCTGACTCAACCCCATTGAACACCTTTAGAATGAACCGGAACCGGACCTCCTGACCATCATCAACATCAGAGCCTGATCACACTAATGCTCTTGTAGATGAATGACTACGAATCCCCACATCTGGTGGAAAGCTGCCCACAAGAGCAGAGAGGATTATAATAGCAAAAAGTATGGGATGTTCGAAAAGCTGTGGTCCACATACTTCTGTCCGTATCATACATTAAAAAAATATTTATATAACATCTGTATAACCTCTTAAACGACATCCTTAAAAGAGATCCGTCTCATTAATGTTGCTATATTTCAGAGCTGAATGTGTTCCTGAGAAGACGCGAGAGTTAAGGAGTTGTTATAAAGCAATTACACAGTGTTTATTGCGTGTGATAACTGCTACAGTAACACACCTACAATAAAAACACTAACAAACAGCCAGATTATCATTAGGCTAAGAACATTTTATCACTTTGCTGTTTAAGTTGCAGCACCAGCTAAAGAACGAAAACATTTAATGTTCTGGGGGGAAAAAGATTGTTATATAAAACATAGAATTTAATCATCGGTATATTTTGCATGAACTTGCTTCCTGTATATTTTTAGTCTTGTCCAGCTTTCAGTAGAGTTTCTGAGATTTAATGGTGGTGTGTCTTGTTTTGTTTGGTTTTTTTTATTTGAGCTATTCCTGATTCCCTGGATATTAATTATGGACTGCGTTTAACCCTTAATATCCGTGTATCGATCCGTCCAATAGCAATAATGCACGAGTGCGTACGAGAAGCTTTTTCGTCAACGTGTAATGTAGATATAATGTAAATTAAATCAAATGAAACATATACGGCCAAAAGCTATATGGCTAAAGGTGTCTGATCATCACACCTATATGAGGTTCTTCACCAAACAGGAGTTGTATAGAATGTTGTTGTATGCTGTAGCATTACAATTTTAGCATTACAATTTTACGGACTGCGTTTAACCCTTAATATCTGTGTATCGATCCGTCCAATAGCTCGGCGCTCGGTTTAAATAAATAGCGAGATCGGGAAAACATTTTTTTTTTACATCTGTAATTGTCCAGTTTCAGCCCTGTGTCCACTGTAGCCTCAGATTCCTGCTTTTAGTGGAAGTTAGTGCTAGCTTAGTTATTTGAGATGCTGTTCTTCTCCCAACGGTTGTAGAGAGCGGTCATTTGAGTTACCGTAGCCTTCCTGGACGTTCTCATCAGACTTCTTTCAGTTTACAGCCATGGAGCTGACGATGACCGAAGGGTTTTTTTGTTTTTGTTTTGAGGCGATATATGTCATGAGTTAATGCAAAGATTGAAAAAGTAACTAAGACAAAGCTATTAATATATGTACTATATCATGTAGCAAACTGTACGCTAGCTAGCTGATGTGTTTGGTAATGTTAGTAGCTAGCATTATTTCAATATATAGCTAGATTTTATCCAGTAGACTGGAATGGAAATGGGACTGAATGATTGAAGAAGAAGAAGAAATGAATGATTTTCTGGCTGTGAGTCTTATGTAAAATGAGTAAGGACTCTGCTGGCTTTCAATGTGAGACGACCTCTGTTTTTTTGGCCTTTGGGAATACATAGGGTATATTGAAAGTAGGCTAATTGTAGACCGTACAGTATGTATGAACATCGTTTGGGGGGGGGGCATCAATTAAATGTAAGGAAGTAAAAGGACATTTTTTTTGTGATTTCTGTTCTGCTTGACTAATGGTCCTCCTCATTAAACCTCCTACCACAAGTATGGTTTGTTAGTTAGCAGCGATGCGCGAGTGTTGCCATGGCTGTACATATATATGCCATGCTTCGGCCATTAAGAACGCACTTACGTGACTCACTCAAAAGATTGACATTTACTGCTGAGAGTCAAAGGCTTCAAAGGGTCTTTGATAGAGCGCTGATGTGCTTCATTGTTGTGCTCCAGGCACAGCCGTGCGCCCAGAGGAGCACCGAGTTCATCCACTGCTTTCTATACTGCATTGAAAAGGCTTCCATTGTGCATTCTTTTTCACATATTCTATGAAATTTTTCATTACAAATTAGATAATCGGCGTAAGGACTCGAGCACACAGAAACGTCGAAATAACACGAATTCCAGGCTTTAATGAGCGGATGATGATGTTAGATCGGACCAGCTTTCTTCCGAAAAGCTTCTCCGAGATTCAAAATCTCTGTCCTTTCGCACAACATGGATAAATAGCTTAAATTTAATTAATGATTAGTGATTCCTCGTGCAGAGTCTTTAATAATTAATAAATATTCGGGATATTGACGTCTGTCTCCGAGTGATAGTAAGTAAATATTTTGGAGGCTGTGTAAAATGTGTGCTGCTCCTTCTAATGAGACAAAGTAAGTCATAAATAAATCAGAGAGAAAGGATGAAGAAATGCCCTTTCATTTTCAGAGCGTGTTTTGTTTGTGCTGGTTTTAAGAAGACACAGAAAGGGAGGAATGTGTCGAGTTAAATGTATGTGTAGTTAATTAAAAGTGGAACAATGGCTCGTTTCCAACAGTGAAATGGACGGTAAATGTCACCGAGCACCGAGCCAACCAGAAAGAGCGTCACGCAGTTACAGGAGCGGAAACGACAAACCTTCTCCCGTTCTGCTCCAGCGCTCCTCCAGTTTACAAGTTTACCGGCTCTTCATTTGTTCTTTTTTTCTCTTAGTTGTGTTTAGCTTCAGTATTTATCCTGGTGTTAAAAAAAACAACAAAAAAAAACAGAGGTTGTGTGCTTGTGTTTCTGCCATGCAGTTAAATACACACTCGTGATGTAAACCTATGTGCTCGCGTGAAGTACAGATTAGCCGGGACGTTTCCATAGCGACGGAAAACACCAGAGTCCGGGTTTCGGCTTCCCGGTCTTTGAGATCTTCAGCTTTTTAATCACGCTGCTCGTGACGTTAACGAGTTTTCAATTATTTCCATCTCAGGGAAATGTCATCCCAGTTTGATTATTAAATAGGCCGTGAAAAGAAGAGTTTGTGAGCGAGAGAAAAAAAAAAGTTGCTCAGCATTTCATATTTCATCTCTGAGATTCTGAAACATCTGCTTGTAGAAATTTTTTTTTGAATATTTACATATTATCCATTAAATGTTGCAGTATATAATATATTATGCATTTATGTCACAAGAATTAAAGGCTGTTGTTGGAAATAACACAATCATGAAAAAATCCTCGCTGAAATTCTGACCACTGAAAGAGTCGGGTTGAGTCTCTGCTCAGGTGTGAGCCCA
>JAUCMX010000014.1:19621249-19646249 GCA_033459395.1 Hemibagrus guttatus | reverse complement strand
GACCAATCAAATAGATGAAATCTATCAAATGAATCTCTTGAATGAATTTTTTCTTTTTTTTTTTTACAGTTGAAATGAAGCCTTTTTTAAAGGTTTATCCTATAATTATAACACTAACTACCGATTCTACCAATTCTCGATCACTCCCTTCTTTATACACTGACGAATAAAATCAAGCATCGGCATCAGTATCGATCTGAATTAAACTGATACCGGGATACCATAACAAGCGAAATAGCAACACTGACGCACAAAAAACAAAAAAAAAAGAGAGAGAGAGAGTGTGTTTATAGTTTTGATTTGATTTTCAGTCAGTCAGAATTGAATTGATGTTAACTCTATTTATTTACCGTGACATTTTCTTCAGTCGCAAATAAAAATCTGGGAATATTTCCCAAGACATTGATACCAAGCGAACGCACGAAACCCCTCTTTAATCTAACTTCAGGCGCTACTAGACATTTTTTCACGATGTGCGATAAGGGAAAGTAGTTATTAGTATTAATATATACACTGTAGTCCTGCGTGTTTTATTATAAAGTAATTATTATTAGGTCATGTTATATTCACACTGTTGCTGTTGCTTCATATAAAGCCGTGTAATTCTCTCGTTGTGTCTCGTCAGTCAGTCGCACTGTGAGTCAGACGACCTTTAGTCCTGCGTCAGTGTCGATCTGACCCGGTGTTAAATGCATTTCCGCCTTCATACGGACACACGCATTGCTTCGTTCCGACACTCCGACTACAACACCATTTCTGACCTCCATTTCAGGCTGCAGCTTTATCACACACTCTCCGTGCCATTACGCGCAGCCCACACACTTTCTGTTACACACACACACACACACACACACACACATCTACATCGAGATGTTGGAGATTCTCTGTCTCTGTGAGATAAATCGCACGCCAGCCAATCTCTAACCCACAGCCGTGTGCCATCTGCCTGCCTCACTGCTGACACACTCCGGCCCCCTTCGCCTCCAGCTGATAAAAATGACACTTCGCTCCAAATATACTCCTTTTTTCCCCTCACTTTCTTCTTTTTCTTGCCAGCGTTCCCTGCGAGCTCGGCGAGCACGTATGAGACGGAGAGCTGGCCATAGAGATAGGTAGAAGGTAGATGTGGTAGATGTGGTAGATGGTGTGATGTGACTTGGGCCACTGTGGAGTGGAGTGGAGTGATAATGAGAGACAAGAGGCTTAAGTCATCGGAGTCGTGCAGATTTGACTAGAGATGAAGTGTCAAATACTGTGCTTCCAGAGGCAGGTGGATACAACCACTGGTGTGTGTGTGTGTGTGTGTGTGTGTGTGTGGTACTTTCTGAATCTGAAGCTCAATTACACTTCATGCTTGAGGCACCATCTTAAGGGGTGTGTAAAGGTGTTGTTGTGCTTCAGGTAGATAAAACAGCTTGGATGTCTCAGATGTTGAATAGACATCAGATGTTTTGGTTTCTCAAAGCCTGATATTCTTCCCCACAACTCAACCTCATGCTTCAAGTACAAATCCACCCTTGGTTCATCTTTATTATGAATAAAATTCTGTTTTGGGTTTAAGCTTTTTTCATATTTGGATATAATCAGTTTCATTACATTTACAGCATTCCTATATCATTTTATACAGCTGAGCAGTTGAGGGTTAAGAGCCTTGCTCAGGAGGCCAGCAGTGGCAGCTTGGTGGACCTGGGATTTGAACTCACAACCTTGTGATCTAACACCTTAACCACTAAGCTACCACATCCCCCACAATGCCATTCGAGTCAAATTGAGCTGCTGATAGCGGTGCCAGTGGGATTGAGCCCTCACTTCATATCTAACTAAAGTCCTTTAGTCTTTCCAGCTTTCTCACCTCATCATCTTTACACTCTGTTCAAACACATCATCTTCCAGAGCTTCATGCTAATCCCACCAGTGCGTTCATTGCAATGCTAACTAGCCAAGCTGAGTCACGGTTGCGTCATGTAGCCTCGTTACGTTTGCCTCAGCATCTACACAACCTCTATGTCGAATTGGTATCCTTTATGTTTGAGAGTTGTTTTTCTATTAAACTCCATTGTAACTGCACTAGCAATGGAATGATCAGAATTCCGTATTCCTTATCGGAATTATCATAAATATTTCAGTGTAGATATATTTCATGTGTTTCATTGCCAAGGATATGAGGAGTTTAGTTAGACAACAGAGCCAAGAAGAACCTAGCGAACACAGTCCAGGTTTACTCTGTGCTCATGTGGAATTATTACTGGAAAAGTTTTCGTTTGGTGTGAACCATTTAGCCTTACTGTGGTCCAGGGAGTGACAGTTTAATGACGAGCATTTCATTCCAGAGTGCAAACGAAAACAAACAAGGAGTCAGTAAGGGTTTTGTTTGTTTGCTTGTTTGTTTGGCTTTTGCTTGTTTGTTTGTTTTTTGCTTGATTTAATTATGTGCAGTACGGAAACAAACCAATCCAAATTGCAAACAAAACAAAAACACAGTGTTGTTGTTTTGTTTGTTTTTTGGCCTGGTTTTGGCCTGGTTTGCCTGGAGTGTGAAATCAAACCAATACAAATTGCAAACCAAAACAAAAACACTGTTCTTTTGTTTGTTTGTTTCTTTGTTTTTAATTATGTGGAATGTGAAATCAAACCGATCCAAAACAAAACCGAAACAAAAAGTCAATCAGTTGTTTTTTTTTGTTTGTTTTGTTTTGTTTTGTTTTTTTTGCTTGTTTATTATGTGGGTGTGAAAACAAACTAATCCAAATTGCAAACGAAACAAAAGGTCAATCATTTTTTGTTTAATTTGCTTGTTTTAATTATGTGCAGTATGAAAACAAACCAAACAGTCCTTGTTTTTTTTTTGTTGTTGTTTTTTTTATTAGCCTTTTTTTTTTGTTTGTTTCATTTTGTACAGTGTGAAAACCAATCTAAATTGCAAACAAAACAAAAATTCTGCCATTTTGGGTTTGGTTTTTTTTTAAATGGTTTAATTATGTACAGTATAAAAACAAACCAATGCAAATCGCAAATGGGGGACAAAAGGATTTTTGTTTGTTTGTTTTTTTTTGCTTTATTTACTTATGTGCAATGTGAAATCAAACCGATCTAAATCAAAAACTAAACAAAAAGTCAGTGAGCATTTTTTTGTTTGTTGTTTTGTTTGTTGCTTGGTTTAATTATCTGCAGTGTGAAAACAAAACAAAACAAATTGCAAACGAAACCTTTTTTTTTTTGGCTTGGTTTAACTATGTTCAGTATGAAATCAAACCTAAATCTAAATCACATATGAAACCATTCAGCCATTTTTTTCTTTTCTTTTTCTTTTTTGCTCGCTTTAATTATGTGCGATGTGAAAACAAACCAATCCTTATTGCAAACGAAACAAAAGTGTCCATTGCGCTCTAAACCGACTCAATATATAGCGACTATAAACCGACTAATAGGTGTGAAGTAAGCAGGAGCAGGAGGCAGGTTTGGAGAGACTGATGCAATCAGATTGAAGGAGTCCTCGAGGGATCCTCGCTGCTGTATCACACCATAGCCTCTGATTTGTATTCACAGGCTGTGGAAGCGAGTCCACCTGTAAACCTCAATCAAACACATATCAGAGACACACACAAGGAGATGAGCAAGACTGCAAACAACTTTTCCACCATAAAGAAGTCGTGTGTGTCCGTGTGTGTGTGTGTGAGAGAGAGTTTAGATGAAAACAGTAAAAGAAAGATCATAAATATTTGCCTGTGTATCCAGATCAGTGAAATGAATACTTTTGGCTTCGGCTGTTTTTCTTTTTTTTTATACAAGAAACGTGTTTTTTTTCAAGACTGGAAAATATGGCTGTTTTGTTCGGACATTTGATTCTTCAAACGCACCCTGGAACTATCGAGCTGACGAATTGAGTTGTCTGACATAATTGCACATTGATTAGAAGCGCTATGTATATACGTATATATATATATATATATATCCAGGCTTGAAACCACCTTCACTTAGTCAATCTCTGGATAATGAGCGTAGTAGAGAGTCGTGGAGGTGTGTTTTCCCTTCGTTTAATCTGTTAATCTTTTTCTGAATGGTTTCCTGGAGAAACTGGAGTTGGAGTAAGGAGCTTTACTATGGATAGACCTGAAGAATTTGTTGTCATTCGAGTGCAGTGGAAACTCGGCAATATCAGCAGTGTGACATTCCTTTCTCAAACACTTTCATTAAAAATTTCCTTACCGTAAAGAATATACCGTGGGTCTATATATCTTAAACTGAGCTGTAACTTGTGTTCAGCTTATGACTGATTACATTTGCAAAACAAAAAAGGCATGAATTTTTTGTTTTGCTCAGGGGTTTTTCCTGGTTTCATTACGTACAGTGTAAACACAAACCAATACAAATTATACATAGGGGGGAAAAAAAAATTTTAATTATAATTGTGAAATCAAATCAATCCAAATCATAAACGAAACAAAAAGTCAGTGGTTTTTTTTTTGTTTTTTTGTAGGTTTGTTTGTTACTTGGTTTAATTATCTGCAGTGTGAAAACGAACCAAACTAAATTGCAAACAAAACACGCATTTTTGTTTTGTTTGTTTGTTTTATAATGGGTTTTTTTTTTGCTTGATTTAACTATGTGCCGTATGAAAACAAACCAAACTAAATTGCAAACGAAACAAACATTTTTATTTATTTTTTGTCTGTTTGTTTTTTGTTGTTTTCTTTTGCTTGGTTTAACTATGTGCAAAAACAAACCAAACTAAATTGCAAACGAAACAATCATTTTAATGTTGCTTTTTTTGTTTGTTTATTTGTTTTTTGTTGGATTTTTTGCTTGGTTTAACTATGTGCAGTATGAAAACAAATCAAACTAAATTGCAAACAAAACAAACATTTTTATTTATTTATTTTCTGTTTGTTTTTGCTTGGTTTAGCTATGCACAGTATGAAAACAAACCAAACTAAATTGCAAAAAAACCCCAACATTATTTTTTTTTGTTTGTTTTTTGTTTGTTTTGTTTTTTTGCTTGGTTTAACTATGTAAGTATGAAAACAAACCAAACAAAATTACAAACAAAACAAAGATTTTTGTTTTGTTTTTCGTTTGTTTGCTTTAACTTTGGTTTAACTATGTGCAGTTGTTACGGCCGGGGCTGGATATAACAGACCCAACGCGAAGCTTAACGTGGAAATGGGGTTTTATTTAACATAAAGCACGAGATATGAACATCAAACAGAAAACCGCGACACTACATCGGCCAACACACGAACGAGGACTAGCAACTAAAGCAGACAAAGACAGGACTATAAATAGAGAACATAATCAGGAAACATTGGGAACAGGTGAACAATCAACACACATTAGGTTAGGGCAGGGCTTAACTGACACATGGCCAATGTAAACAAAAACAGACATAACATGACAACCCCTACTGGGATCCCCCTAGTGGTTCAATCCCAGCCCTGCTGCCCGTAACATCTCCCCCCTCTCAAAGGCGCGGCTCCCGACGCACCAAACCTTACTCCTCCCCAAAAAGTCCGGTCCAGCGATGGGTCCTGAGGAGGAGTTAGGAACATAGAGAGACCGGTGGGGGGAGCGAGAAGCAGGGCGAGGCAGTGGGGGGGGGGAGCGAGAAGCAAAAGCAAGGCAAGTGGGGGGAACGAGGATCAAGGCGAGGCACGTGGGGGGAGTGAGAAGCAGGAGCGAGACAAGTGGGGGGAGCAAAGGACCCGACGGCAAGGCCAAAGGGTCCAACGCGACGTCCACAGCCGAGCGGAGGCGCCGAGCGACGTCCACAGCTGAGCAGCAGAGCCCAGTGACGTTCACAGCCGAGCAGCAGAGCCGAGTGACGTCCACCGCCGAGCACTCGCGCCAAGCGACGTCCACCGACGAACGATGGCTCCGGGGCGACGATGTCCGTCTCGCTGGGGTCTGGAACTCCCCAAGGGGCGGGAGGGTGGGAGCTAGGTACTGCCGGAACTCTCCTCCGCTGACGACGGGCGGGGCAGTGCCCCCCACGGAAGCTACATCGTGGGGCGATGCCCCCCACAGGAACATGGGCGGAGCGAGAGTCGGAGCAAACAAAACAACAAAAAAAAGTTCAAGGTCCGGGGCCCTGGCCGGAACTCTCCTCCGCTGGCGAGCATTGGGGCAACGCCCCCCACGGAAGCTACATCGTGGGGCGACGCCCCCCACCGGAACCTAGGCGGAGCGAGAGCCGGAAACAAAACCTTGAAACTCCGGCCTTTGGCCGGAACTCTCCTCTGCTGAATAAAAACGGGGGCATGCCCCTCACGGAAGCTACATCGTGAGGCGACGCCCCCCACGGGAACATGGACGGAGCGAGAAAAATCAAAATCCTCCAAAAGGCTAACTTTTCTGCCGGGATCCTCCTCCTTTCCCTAACCACGGGCGGAGAGAGGGGCGGAATCAACAAAACCCCCCCAAAAAAAAAACACTCCGACCCGGAGCACAAACTAAAAACCGGCAAAACAATAAAACCCGGAAATGAAAAACTACCTTCTCACGGCAGCTTCGCGCTGGATCTGTTCGGTTTGGGCTAGTCCTTCTGTTACGGCCGGTAGTGTCCGGCCTTATATAACAGACCCAACGCGAAGCTTAACGTGGAGAAGGGGTTTTATTGAACATAAAGCACGAGACATGAACATCAAACAGAAAACCGCGACACTACATCGGCCAACACACGAACGAGGACTAGCAACTAAAGCAGACAAAGACAGGACTATAAATAGAGAACATAATCAGGAAACATTGGGAACAGGTGAACATCAATCAACACACATTAGGTTAGGGCAGGGCTTAACTGACACATGGCCAATGTAAATAAAAACAGACATAACATGACAACCCCTACTGGGATCCCCCTAGTGGTTCAACCCCAGCCCTGCTGCCCGTAACAGCAGTATGAAATCAAATCTAAATTGCGAGTGAAACAGTCAGTCAAACAGTCAGTCACTCTAAACTGACTAATAGGTGTGAAGTAAGAGCCTCGCTGCTGTATGACTTTTTTGATGATAGTGGAAAAAAAGGCATTTTACGGTGTTTGTAGCCTCGGTATAGTATCTTGTGTTGTTGTGACGTCAAACTTTTTACTGCGAAAATGCTTCTAAATGCATGGCGTTATCTCGCTGAATTGAATATCCCGAGCAGGTTTGAGCTGCATGAATACAGGGACGCCGTATCCTGCTAGTTTTTCTGCTTCCTGCTCGCTCACAGGTGGGTAAATAATTCAAAATAAATGTTACATATATGAAGGTGCCCTTAGAGTCCGGGTGTTTACCTCATACCTGTGTTTATCTTTTCTTATGTTCTCTTTCACGTAGACACATGTGCACACTCAAACACACATTCTTTTTAAAGGGTGTGTGTGTGTGTGTGTGTGTTTGGTGACAGTAGAGGAGTGTAAGACACTCCTGTAAGGTCAGGCAGATATTGCTCTGAAGTGGAGCTGAGTTGCGTCAGCGTGGTTGAGGTTGTGTGTGTGTGTGTGTGTGTGTGTGTGTGTGTGTGTGTGTCTCTCTCTCTCTCTTTCTGTGTATGTATGTGATCCTCAGGGACATTCTCCAATCCCTGTTTTCTGGCGGTAGCTTACTTCCCGAGGGGAAAGTTAGAGATGACAAGTTCGAGGTGTTACATTTATCAGTATTGGTGTTTTAACTGCTATTATTTTTATTAGTATTATTATAATCAAGAAGATTTCAGAGCTGCACTCACATGGATCCACACACACACATTGATATACATCCTGAAGACTTTCAATCTCTCTCTGTCTCTGTCTTTCTCGCCCAGTCGTCCTTCCCCAGGAGACGATCTTCTCTCTGTCTTCTTTCCTGACTCTGGGCTGTTTCTTCATTCCGAGCTCTTCTGCTCTTTGTAGTCGACGCTTCAAAGCTCTGTAAGGTTGGGACTACTGAAGGGTTTGACAATATATATGCAGCGAAAGAGGACCTTGTGAATTATTTAACGGCTATTGATAATCGATTGCCATGCTGAAGAGTGTCCGTGGAGGTCACGGTGACGGTCACGGTGGTGGTGGAGGTGGCTGCAGAGTGAGGCGCAGAAACGGGATACACATCCTGACAACTGTCTGTCATCTGCCAGATATATTTCTAAATATTTTATACGCGTTGTTTTTGCTTGCTTTATACAAAGAGGTGTTCATTTTTGTTAGATCTGTGCTGTGTCTGTTTGTGCCGTAAAAATAGAGTCGATAAAAAAAATACTAAGAATAGAATTTATATAAAATTTACTGTACAGAGAAAAGGCGGAAATATATAGAAAATAATCTTTATATTGTATATTATACACCGATCAGCCATAACATTCTGACCTCCTGCCTAATATTGTGTTGGTCCACCTTTTGCTGCCAAAACAGCCCTGACCCATCATGCACTTTGTATTCTGACACCTTTCTATCAGAACCAGCATTAACTTCTTCAGCAGTCTGTTGGATCGGACCACATGGGCCAGCCTTCGCTCCCCACGTGCATCAATGAGCCTTGGCTGCAAATGACCCTGTCGCCGGTTCACCACTGTTCCTTCCTTGGACCACTTTTGATAGATACTGACTACAGGGAACACTCCACAAGAGCTGCAGTTTTGGAGATGCTCTGATCCAGTGGTCTAGCCATCACAATTTGGCCCTTCATCAAACTCGCTCAAATCCTTACGCTTGTCCATTTTTCCTGCTTCTAACACATCAACTTTGAGGACAAAATGTTCACTTGCTGCCTAATATATCCCACCCACTAACAGGTGCCATGATGAGGAGATCATCAGTGTTACTCACTTCACCTGTCAGTGCTCATAATGTTATGCCTGATCGGTGTATGTACATAAACGGATGTGACGTTTTGAATAAAGCGCACAATTGTTGTGCGAGAAATGACAATAATTCACTGGTGTTTGTTGTCTAGACACATCCAGAAAAATCCAGGTTCTAAATACTGACCCGGTTGAGGGCCCGATTAACCTGCGAGAACAAGCTCCTCGTCATTCTGTTCACATTCTGTTTGCTTTCAAGGAGAGCAAGCGTTTTCCTGACCACAACAGACAGAAGAGAGAAGAAGTCTTTCACTAACTTCCTGGCTTCGGTCCAGCTCCGCTTGCTGTAAATAAATCCTCAGGGAGTCCCAGCTTCAACGATTGAGTTACAGTAAATAATCGTAAAAAGAAATCTATAAATCCATCATAATCTTTTTCTGTTCGTTTGTCGATTCGAATAAGAGGAAAACTGTAAGTCGCGTGCCGTGATTTGTTTCCGTAACACAACCTCTGGCCATTGGGGACGTGAAACGGTGATTGAGTTATTCCTGATTCTGGATCTAAGTACCACAGATGCGGTTCAGCACTGAATGTCATTATCATGTCTGACTCCACAGTGTTCGTTAATATGAAGCTCATATGAAAGTAGACACTCAGAACTTTAAGAATTTGTAGTGTTTCATCAGTATTTCTGTTTTTAACTAGCCTACTAGGGGCGATGTTAAAGGTAAATGTTGATATCAAACCCATTTCAGCTCTCTGAGATGCTCCAAGTGCTTGTTCATTTAAAAAGCAGCTCAAATTTGATCTTCAACCAGTAAAATTCTGTGAAAGGTTATCCAACAAAGGGAAAAACACACGTCTAAAACACACCGAAAGCCAACAGAGTCCTGACTTGTTTTATAAACAAACTCACAGCCAGAACATCATTCATTTCTTTACACTGATTGAAAACGTCCCATAAGTCCATATCCGTTCCAGTGTTCTGGTAAAAAGGCTTAAAAAGAGTAGGAATGCAATGCAGGGCAATCGGGGAAAGAAAGAAAAAACAAGCACACAAGCACAACGGAACAAACCGGGAATAACATGTTTGAGGCTTAACAGGAAACAGGCGAGTCAGAGCGAGATGATATCCGACCTGGATTCGATCGTGGATTCGTGCACAGCTCAACCACGTCCACGTAATTAGTCGGATCAGGAGCTGAATTATGCAGGAAGACCGAGCTCCAGCTCTAAGCAGTATCTCATTATAATATTCCTGTTTGTTATGTAATGGTTTCTTCATAAGGATATAGACATTTCCAGGAGGAATAACAGCATGACTTCTACTGGGATGGCTGATGTAAATATTCCCAGATGAGAGAATTAAAACCTCTCCATGTTGGATGTCATAGTAAAAAGGAAATTTCTGCAGTACCTTCCAATTCCGTATATGAATCCTGACTGTAAAATTTAGGATCGCGCGTGCAGTAAACCCCACGAATGACGTTGCTCGATGCCGGGATATCGTGGATGGACGGGAATGCTGCTCTGCATGGATGTTACCAAAAAAAAAACAATGGTGTTAATTAACAGGGTCCTTGTTTATCCCGCAAGCTTCGAGTGCGAGTGCTTGTTCGTGCTCATGCGAAAGTAAAAGTGTCTCTCTTACACAACGTTTGTTGAATCCCTCAGGATCCATTCTGGCAATAAACAAACAAACAAATAAATAAATAAATACATAAATAAAAAATTCCATATTTGTATTTGTTTAAAAAAAAATCTGTCATTCTGAATAATATTCATATTATGGTTACATCCCTAGAATGTATAAGTGTGTGTGTGTGTGTGTGTGTGCATGTGTGTGTGTGCATATGTGCGTGTCTTGGCAGCTTCTGAACCATCCTCTTTTTTGCCTTAAGAGATGAACTAGCCTCCTCAACACACATACTAATTTAATGCACAAACGGCTCCCCACCATCTGACTCATCCTCTTAGTCACTTACTGGCACGACGCGTCTGTCTTTTGCCCGCTGCTCAAAAACGACTCGTCATTGCGCGTAACCACACGCTGACCCGAGAAACACGCTCATCCGAGAAATCGTCGGTCCAGCCCACAAGCGCTTAGAACGGCCCTCGTCGTGATTTGTGTCGATCGTAAACCTCTCCTAAGCTTCCCCACGCAGGGTTTTGAAGCATACCCATCAATCACGTCTCCTTTTAAACCTTCATTTGCACATTTAAATGCCAATTTATATTTCTCGCTGTAAGTGGTGGCACGTTACAAGGCTTTTTCACACCGTCTGAGCGGAAACAGATGTGCTACGCCGTGCGAATCTGTTGTCATCGTCTAATACAAATGCACTGTAAAACACATGGTTAAGAAAAGCAGTGAAAGGCGACGGCGGAGCGTCAGCGCTCCCTGTGCAGCCCGTGAAGGCCAATCCAGAGCCATCGACAGTCGAAAAATACTCGTGAGCTTGAGTAAAAACATTCACACATCATACTAAAACACGTAGATGCTTTTGAAGACTTTCACGTATGTCATTCAAAACGCACACGCAATTCAGAAGGTGCAAATGTTCAAACGTGTTCAAGCTTACAAATGGGATTTTTTAATATATCGAGAATATAATAGCAGCTGCGAATGAAATTTTTTGCACAAATTTGCGCTTTCAGGGTGTTTTCAGGTGTGCGTGCGTGTGTGTGAGTGTGAGAGAGAGAGAGAGAGAGAGAGAGAGAGAGAGAGAAAGAGAGAGAGAGAGAGGGGAAAAGCTTTGCTCTTGTACATCTCTGACTTTTGCTTTTCCCGTCGCTCTGTTTCGAAGTTCCGAACCTCCACCTCCACGTTAAAATGATGGAGTAAAGGTTTCTGTGGTAGTAAATCTGATTTCTCCCGTCTGGAGAGGAAGGTTAAAAAGCTGGTGCTGCTGCATTTCCTGGTCCGCATGGCCCTACATCAGCAAGTACGTCTGTTCTTTTGTTAAAATTCTTTTGTGTTCTCCACCGAGGTTCATCGTTTCTACACGGCCAAAGTGAAGCGAGCGCCTCTGCTCCTTCCCATCACTCTACTGTACATCCGAGCTAAATAAATAGAGTAACAAGGGAATTCTCCAGGAATTACTCTCTGTCTCTCTCTCTCTCTCTCAGTCTCTCTCTCTCTTCTGTCTGTCTCTGTCTCTCTCTCTCCTTCTCTGTCTCTCTTCTGTCTGTCTCTGTGCCTCTCTTCCTTTCTGTCTGTATGTCTGTCTGTCTTTCTCTCTGTCTGTCTCTCTTTGTCTCTCTATCTATCTGTCTCTGTGCCTCTCTGTGTGTCTGTCTGTCTCTCTTTGTCTCTGTACCTCGCTTTCTCTCTCTCTCTTTCTCTCTCTCTGTCTGTCTGTCTCTGTGCCTCTCTTCCTTTCTGTCTGTATGTCTGTCTGTCTTTCTCTCTGTCTGTCTCTCTTTGTCTCTCTATCTAACTGTCTCTGTACCTCGCTTTCTCTCTCTCTCTCTCTCTCTCTCTCTCTCTCTCTCTCTCTCTCTCTCTCTCTGTGTGTGTGTGTTTGTGCCTTGCTGTGTGTCTGTCTGTCTGTCTCTCTCTTTCCCCTCTCTCTCTCTCTCTCTCTCTCTCTCTCTCTCTCTCTCTCTCTCTCTCTCTCTCACTCTCTCTCTCTCTCTCCCCCCCTTATCTTTGTCCCCCTCTATCTCTCTCTTTCTCTTTTACACTCTCTCTCTATCTCTCGCTCTCTATTTATCTGTCTCTGTGCCTCTCTGTCTGTCTGAATGTCTCTCTCTCTCTCTCTCTCTCTCTCTCTCTCTCTCTCTCTCTCTCTCTCTCTCTCTCTCTTTCTCTCTCTCACACTCTCTCTCACTCTCTCCCCCCCCCTTTATCTTTGTCTCCCTCTATCTCTCTTTCTTTCTCTTTTACACTCTCTCTCTATCTCTCGCTCTCTATTTATCTGTCTCTGTGCCTCTCTGTCTGTCTAAATGTCTGTCTCTCTCTCTGTCTCTCTCTCTCTCTCTGTCTCTCTCTCTCTCTCTGTCTCTCTCTCGCTCTCTCTCCCCCTTTATCTTTGTCTCCCTCTATCGCTCTCTTTTTCTTTCTCTTTTACACTCTCTCTCTATCTCTCGCTCTCTATTTATCTGTCTCTGTGCCTCTCTGTCTGTCTGAATGTCTGTCTCTCTCTGTCTCTCTCTCTCTCTCTGTCTCTCTCTCTCTCTCTGTCTCTCTCTCGCTCTCTCTCCCCCTTTATCTTTGTCTCCCTCTATCGCTCTCTTTTTCTTTCTCTTTTACACTCTCTCTCTATCTCTCGCTCTCTATTTATCTGTCTCTGTGCCTCTCTGTCTGTCTGTCTGTCTGTCTGTCTGTCTGTCTCTCTCTCTCTCTCTCTCTCTCTCCCTTTATATTTGTCTCCCTCTATCTCTCTCTTTTACACTCTCTCTCTATCTCTCTATTCATCTGTCTCTGTGCCTCTCTGTCTGTCTGTGTCTCTCTCTCTCTCTCTCTCTCTCTCTCTCTCTCTCTGTCTCTCTCTCTCCCCCTTTATCTTTGTCTCCCTCTATCTCTCTCTTTCTCTTTTACACTCTCTCTCTATCTCTCGCTCTCTATTCATCTGTCTCTGTGCCTCTCTGTCTGCCTTTCTTGCTCACTTTCCTAGCAAGTAACATTATACCTCTCTTTCATGAAGTGAATTATACACAGATTACATAAAGCTTTATGCACCATCTCATTAATTTCTCGTTTAACACGTTTCCTCTTCATAATTCATGATTATCGCAAAGCGAGTTTGTCGAAGATTTTCCCACCGATCTGATCTGCCCGGCAAGGAAGCCTCGCATCAGCACAGAGAGCTAGAGCAGAACCACCTTGTTGTCTTGTTTTTATTGTTAAAAGGTCACAGGTATGTGTGAGAAGTGTGTAGAAGCGCAAGGCTCACACAACACACAAGACAAAGCTTGTTTAATTAGTAAAGGCACTGTATTGATAGGGGTGATGGGTAGAGAGGTCTAGAAAGTATTTAGGATGCTTACACAGGTACACACACACTAGAGGTCTTACTGTCACAGGGTTAGTCGTGGTGTATGATCAGATGGTCAGCTTGTCACCTCACTCCAGTGGTTCGTGTCCATTTTTGTCCAGCTGCAGCTCTGGACTCCCAACATCCTTCTTTTTTCTCTCGTGTGTTACTGCACTGAGAAGTCTGTCTGTTAAAACCCTTTATGTGTGTTACATTTACATCACTACATCACTATAAATATTCTTTCTTTCTTTCTTTCTTTCTTTGTTTTTTTATATTCTTCTTCTTCCTTCCTTCCTTCCTTCCTTCCTTCCTTTCTTCCTTTTGTTCCTTGTCTTTCTTTCTTTCTTTCTTTCTTTCTTTCTTTCTTTCTTTTCTTTCTTTCTTTCTTTCTTTCTTTCTTTCTTTCTTTCTTTCTTTCTTTCTTTCTTTCTTTCTTTCTTTCTTTCTTTCTTTCTTTCTTCCTTCCTTTCTTTCCTTCATTCCTCTTCTCTGTCTTTCAGATTGTCCCAACAACATGATAAAAACAGTTTAATGGAAAACTCATCCTCAAGAATAATTCTAAGAAATTATGCTTGCTAGCGTTTGACAAATTAGCAATATTGTTGGTTATCCTTAGCTAAAATTTTCTCACGTTCTTTGGTTCTCAGTGAAAGAAGCCCTAATTTTCCAGCTGTAGCTAAAACTAGACATCTCTCCTCCTGTCTAAAAGTGTTCTTCTTCTCTCGTACTTTAACTTGAGTAAATTGAGTTGAAGCTGTTCTTCTTTTTTTTTTTTTTTTTTTACCAGAGTATTAATTTCGATGATAAATTGCACTTTTATTTGAGAAAAGAACTTCAGTACTTTTGCCACCTCTGTTCTATTGTTAGATGTTGAAGTGAGATAAAGAGAAAAAGCCATTATTAAACTGTACACTGAGCTGTTCCAGGAATATTTCTCTCTGGCGGTAAAGTAATAAGTAAGTGAAAATGGCAGTGTTCAAATACTTTAGGGATGTTATGTCATTTATTAGAATGTAATTGAGTTTATTAATCCATTCATTCACCTTCAGCAGCCATTTTATCCTGGAAAGAGTCACTGTGGATCTGGAGCCTATCCTGGGAATGCTTGTCCAATCTGAGGAAGTCCAGGAGGTGGAGCTGGACCACCCTCCTGATTGAACACCTCCTATAGCCCTAATCCACAACACACACAACACTGGGTTGGCTTCAGTCCCTGGACTTTTGGTTCAATTTCACCCAGGTGGGAGGAGCTCAATCAGGTCTGACTCCATCCCCTAGAGTTTTGGTTGACTTTAATGCAGGTGGGAGGAGCTAGGTCAGGTCTGACTCCACTCCCTGTACTTTTTGTTTGACTTCACCCAGGTGGGTGGAGCTGGATCAGGTCTGACTCCACCTTTTGGACTTTTTGTTTGACTTTAATGCAGGTGGCTGAAGCTGGATCAGGTCTGGTTCCACCTCCTGGATTTTTGGTTCACCTTAATGCAGGTGGAAGAAACAAGTTCAGGTCTGACTCCACCCCCTGCACATTTGGTTAGACTTAACCCATGTGGGAGGAGCTAGATCAGGTCTGACTCCATCCCCTGGACATTTGGTTAGACTTAACCCATGTGGGAGGAGTCTCCACCCCCTGTACTTGTAATTTAACTTCACCCAGGTGGGAGGAGCTAGATCAGGTCTGTCTCCACCCCCTGGACATTTGGTTCTATAGCAGCGAACACATGCACACTCATTCATTTAATCAAATTTTTGAAAATCATTTATATAGAAGCTTCAAGGATCTGCAACTAAGAAAGTAAAATGGCTAAAATAGGACTGTTGAGTAAGACGGGGCATTTTTCTAATAAACTAAACTTGAGCATAAGCATGTAGCTCATTTGTGATGACTGTATTTGTAAGGAGGAACGAGAGCTTAATTAAACTTTCAGCGTGGTTATGTAATGAAATCATCTCTCACTTGCGAAAATCCCTTATCGCTCTAACATCAGCACTTTTAGCCTGAGCTCTTCCTCTTACCTCTCCGTGTGTAGAGATGCAAAAGTGTTCTCTGCCCCAACACACACTGCACACTGACCCCTGCAGGCCACCGGTGTACACAAACCCATACATGAGTGTACATCACAGCAGAAACTAACTAGGTCCAGTTTTCCTGCTGTACATAGCAGCATTAGGAGCTCTGATGTCCAGAGATAGAGCTAAGCGGGATTCGTCTTGAGGATGAGCGTGTTTCAACTCTGTCATTTTCTTCTGGTGAAGGTGATAAGCACACATGCGTGACGGGGAAGGATTTACCGAGGCTTATGGTGAGCTCCACAGCGAAATTACGCCACATCCAAAATCCCATATGATGTAATTTCACCATCATACTGAGAAATTTTGGTCACCTACAATGGAGTCATAGACAGAAGGTTATGAGTGATATTGTTATTTTGGTATTACGCTAGGCTTAGTGCATGCCTAATAAATTTCTAAAGAGAACAACGTGAACCAAAAATTCAAAATATCAACATTATTTTATTTTTCGTCATCCGTCATCTGTATTGGCATTAGACAGACGTATGACATCCAGATTGCGCTATCAGTCAGGTGCAGTCAGGAGAAACGAAAACCTGCGAACGAGGAGAGAGAATAACATATTGGGTTCATGTTTCTATCTCTTACTCAAGCCACAATTATGTCAAAGTCTTACCAAAAAAATAGCTTGCTTTCACTTCATAGTTGCTGCTAGCTACTTCACTTAGCATCAGCTTGTTCCTCAGCTAGGGTAGCTCACTAACACAGAAAAAGCCTAAGGTGGCTATAAGTAGGAATCTTAGTTAGCTCAAAATCTTAAGATGTTTGATTAGGTGTAGCCTCATCGCAGCTACACAGCACCGAGATCCATTGCAGGGACATTACAATGCAGTGGAGCCTTAGCATATGAATTTAATTTGTTCTTAAGGAGAAAATTTGTATTGCGAAACAAATTTTCCTGTAAGAAATAATGTAAATGCAGATAACCCGTTCCAGCCACTCAAAAATATTAGAAATACTCCCAATAATAAGAAGAAGTTGCTTTCAGCTGCTCCCTGTTCGGGGTCGCCACAGTGGACCAACTGGGCAAATATTTTACGCCGAATGCCCTTCCTGACACAACCCTCCCATTTTTCTGGGTTTGGGGACCAGCACTGCATCCAGTGGCGGGGGTTGAGGCATTGGTTGGGGATCAAACCCAGGCCTTCCGCATGATAGGCGAGAAACCTACCACTGAGCCACCAATGCCCTAAATACTCCCAATAAGAAGCGTATGTAAACTGTATGGCTGCTTAAAAAGAACTGACCCAAGCCAAGCATTCCATGTCAAGGGTCCTCACAGGAAGTCGTGCCACCAAGCTTGGGCTAAAAATAGAACAGACCCCCCACGCCACCGATCTGTTAAAAAAAAAACACCCGAAAAATCACCTAGCTTTTGAACACATGCCAAAGGCAACGTTGGTATCGTGGGTTGACTTTTTCCAAACAGCTTTCACTGACTGAAAAATTCGTAAACTCGCTTCAGTTGTCTTCACTTGGCTTTCCACTGATGCAAACAAGTTTTGAACTGCTCCCAGACGTACCCGCGACTTAGCCGGCGTTCATTTCAGTTAGTTCATTTCGGTGTATGCTGATGCAAATTTCTTGCAAACTTTCAATTCTTAAGGCAAAAATTCGTAAGGGAGGGCATTCGTATGCCGAGGTTCCACTGTATATTTAGCTGCTTTATTATTGAATTAAACAGAGGTTTGTGCCCTTTTTTCTTGCTAAAGAAAAAATTCCATATTATCCCGAAGCCTTGTCATGAGACACAACATACATCAGGCTTTTTTTTTCCAGTCATTCAGATATAAACTTTCTCATTGTTTTGTTGTGACCACATATCTTTGGGGCGGTGGTACATATTTTTGGTGACTACATATTTTTGGGGCGGTGGTAGCTCAAGTGGTTAAGGCTCTGGGTTGTTGACTGGAAAAGCAGTGTTCAAGCACTGCCAAGCTGCCACCGTTGGGCCCTTGAGCAAGGCCCCCAACCCACCATGCTCCAAGAGCACTGCATCATAGCTGACCCTGCGCTCTGACCCCAACCTTCGAAGGATGGAATATGCGAAGAAAGAATTTCACTGTGCAGTAATATATATGTGACAAATAAAGGCAACTTAACTTATATCAGCGTTGGCTCACATCCAGATGTTTTTTTTTAAATGAACAGAATTTGTTTTCTTCGCTAACGGCAATTTGTCCGGTTTCCCCATACCATTACCCTACCATTTTTTGTAAAATGCTTCATTTTCTTTTTCTTTACACCAGATATAACAGGATGTGTTCCTTTATTTCTTAAAGCTTTAGGATTGTTCAGGTGCTGGTTTACATGTATGACGAGAGCTCTTTCAGTTATCCGTCCTCTCCGTCTTGCTAATCTCTCACAAATCTTATCTTTACCCAGTCTATTAGTGACTGGAAAGTCTTAAATGCCTGCAAAAAGCTTGAAAAGTCTGCAGTTCTTTTGACAAGTTTCTGAGTGAGTTGTAGTTTTGTGCTTAGAAGCGATGCTTGGGGAAGGTTTTCCACTGGGTCAAGTCATCTCCCTTCACCAGTAGGGGCTCTTACCGCGGTTCATCAGACTTCAAAATGACTTTGTAAAACCCTTTTTACAGTGAATCTGAACAACTTTCTTTTCCACGCTTCTGGAAGTTTCTTTGACGGTGCCGTAATGAGCTTGTGGAAAGTGTGTGTGCTTCACACTGAGAGTTCATAGAAATAAGTTGTAGCTTCAACAGCGCTGCACTCAGGTCTGACTGTGTTCTATCAGCTAAATCTAATTATCAGTTCATTTGCTTCATTTGTTGATCAAGTTCCTAGGGGGCAATTAACTTTCCACATGCGAGCGTAATAGCTGGAAGGTATAACTTTGTTCCTTAGATAAACTTAAACACGTTATTTTGGTATTCAGTTAGACGCTGAACTGAATTTGGATGAATGTTTGTGGATGTCTGACTGTCAAAACCATCTTTTTTTTAAAAAATCCAATTCCAAAAATTCAGCTGATGGTCAAATGAAGCTGTGAGAAAAATGATGCAATGTTTGCACCAAAAAATAAAATAAAATAAAAAATTAAAGAGGCTTATTGTTAATTGTCAAGACTTGGCAAATAAATGTTAATTGTGACAATAATTACCTTGATGATAATGAATTAAAAATGTTATTTTATTTTATTTATTTATTTTTTTTTTATTTTGTACACTGATGTGTTCAAGCACTTATAGAACAGAAAGCAAAAAAAAAAATGAGCCATGTAGATATCAGACAACTAATTGATTACATAAAAAACACAATTTTTACTGTTTTTTTTTTTTTTTTAGATTAGATTAGATTAAACTTTATTGTCATTGATCAGAGTACAAGTACAAAGCCACTGAAGTGCTGATAATATTATTATACCCTCCTCTACTCTCATAAAACCTCAACTCTCATTTCTTAAGCTATCACTTCTGGAAAATAAAATCTCTTATCCTGATTTTTTTTATTTTATTTAAAAAAATCAGAATAGAGCTATCAGTATCCTGGAGCCTAGCACAGACCCATCATCAGCTTCTCCCAGGCACCGATTTATCCGAGCCGGTAAAGTCAGCCGCATTTAAGTGTTTAGCGTCACCGTGACATAACATGACAGAGGTAGAAAGAAGGAGAGAGGAAAATTGAAGAGGAGGAAATCCAAAAAAGAAGGAAAACGTCTTCCAGCAGACGGCACGCTGCAGCTCTGCTGATTGACCTTTTACTCCATTTGCTTTTATGTGACGAGATGGAGAGCAGCTGACTTTCGAGGGTTTTACCCGTTTGTACTCATAGCAGGAATTTTTACCAGTTACAGGATTTGAAATAGAAAAAAGGTTTTAGTTTTATATATACATACACATATATATACATACACACACATACACATATATATATACATACGCACACATAAATATATATATATGACCACCTGCCTATACTGTGTTGGTCCCCCTTTTGCTGCCAAAACAGTCCTGACCCATCATGCACTGTGTATTCTCAGACCTTTCTATCAGAACCAACATTAACTTCTTCAGCAATTTGAGCAACACTAGCTCATGCTACTCATGGATGCGCATCAATGAGCCTTGACCGCCCATGACCCTGTTGCCGGTTCACCACTGTTCCTTCCTTGGACCACTTTTGATAGATACTGACCACTGCAGACCGGGAACACCCCCACAAGAGCTGCAGTTTTGGAGATGCTCTGATCCAGTGGTCTAGCCATCACAATTTGGCCCTTTGTCAAACTCGCTCAAATCCTTACGCTTGTCCATTTTTCCTGCTTCTAACACATCAACTTTGAGGACAAAATGTTCACTTGCTGCCTAATATATCCCACCCACTAAACAGGTGCCATGATGAGGAGATCATCAGTGTTACTCACTTCACCTGGCACTGCTCACAATGTTGTGCCTGATCGGTGTATATGTGTGGTGTGTGTGTGTGTGTGTAATGTACAGTATACAATTCAGTTTATTTGTATTATCAATGGACATTGTCTCAAAGCAGCTTTACAGAAGTATAGAAACATAGAATTTTTAAAAACATAAGAAGTTAAAGTTGTTACTATTTATCCCTAACGTTTATCCCAAATGAACAAGCCTGAGGTGACAGTGGCATGGAAAAAAAACTCCCTGACAAGGAACCTCATCCTCATTTGGGTGACACCAGACAGCAAATGATGTAAATTCTCTACAACAGTTTATTAGTCACGAGGATTTTATAGCAATCAAGGGCCAATCTGAGGAACTAATAGATCAGCGTAGTTTTTGAGTTATCACTCCAGTTAGTCTCCAAAAATGTGGATGTATGTGTATATCTATGTGTATATAAATATTTAAAGGAACCGTGTTTCACACACTATTCATTATAGTAGAGTGTGATTTGAGACGAAGCCCTACTGTTCATCTGATGAGGCGGTGATGATTGTTGGTTGATCAGCTAATGGTCTTTTGGCACCCATATGCACTCATCTGCTCCTTCTGGTACCATAGAAACCAAATTCAGTACTTTGTTACGGTACCAATCACATGGCAGTGGAAATATGAGCTCATAGATTCGGACTGGACCGTGATGGGGGCCCGAGAAGAGGATGATTGTGTGTGTGTGTGTTTGTGTGTGTGTGTGTCTGTGTGTGTGTGTGTGTATCCATGCCAAGTGAGTGACAATAGAGTAGCTGACAGCAGAGCAGCAGATGGGCTGGAGGAGTCAGCACTTTCTTTTGGCCAGAGCAGTCACTTCACACAGGAATGATAAGAGGGCCTGCTGCATTCATTCTGGAGTGAGAGAGAGAGAGAAAGAGCCTGTGTGTGTGTGTGTGATGGAGAGAGAGTGTGTGTGAGTGTGAGGGACGAGTAGGAAGGCATTGATTTTGCGAGGATGAGATTTAGGGGTGATGGAGGATGAGCACTGAGGTGAGTCATTATCACTGAGACTGCAGACATCGGCATCTTCTCTTGGGATGGGAATGTGTGTGTGTGTGTGTGTGTGTATGTGTGTGTGTGTGGGGATGGTTTTATATCTCGGTGAAGACCAAATGTCCCCATAGGGAAGGAATAGCTGATAGTTTTGAGCATGGGCTGGTTTTATTTGTAGAAAAACAAAAAATTTTTTGTTTGGTTACTGAGGTTAGATGTGTAATAAAATAGTACGACAAACATGTGTGTGTGTATGTTGGTGTGTGTATGTGTTTTCATTTTGTCATATTAACTTTTAAATAATGCTGTAAACGAGCCTGCATGCCCTCATGTCTTTAAACATGTACATGTCTAATAGAAACTAGAAAATTGGAAAAATTTTGTCATCGCATCATTCCTCTGAAAAAAAACGTAACCAGGGTGAACAATTCCTCTGTCTGACTCTGACTTAAAAACTAATTTCAGCTTTTCCGAAGCAATTTTTCCCGTCCCCTTTCGTTGCCCGTGTATGTCGAGATAAGCGCTGTGCCTTTTGTGACTCTCGTCATGTGGCACTCGACATCAGCCTGCCGTCTGCTTGACTGAGTCATCAGGGACAGGCGTTTTGACGGTTTTTTTTTTTTTGGGGTCTGCACCGAAGCCTGGTTTCTCACACAGTTGCTCAGGTAAAGTGTAGCTTCGCTATGCCTGGTGGGCACGGAGCCGGCGCCGAACTGCATCAGCGTGTATAATGAGCGGATGTGTGCGTTCCAGGCAGCAGCGGGGATTGCAGCTAAGTTCCTCGCTGTCATGTTGGGTTGCGATGCATACATGCCGCGGTGTCAATGTTGAGGTACTCTGTCATGTTCTGTTTCAGAAATCCCTCGCTCTTTTTTTTCCCTCCTTTCTCCAGCTCTCAATCTGCTCGGACTCAACTGGCGCCTGAAGCCGACCAATGGGCATCTCGTCAGCACCGGCCTCAGCACAGGCACCCCCCAGCACCGGAGACGTAGCAACAGTGCCCCCCGGGGAGGCAGAGGTAAAAACGAGTCACACCCTGACCCCATCATGTGTCCAGAGTGAGAGAGGACGATGACGCAGAACCCTCATCTCAGGCCCTGCTCGTGTGTATACACATTTTTTGGTTCTCTGCTTGGCTTCTTGACCCACAGGAAGTTACTGGGTTGCGACTTAAAAATAAATAAAAAAAAAAAAAACAAGCTGGACAAAAAAAACAAGACTTTCGGTTTTTTCCACCTTCTTCACCTTTGAATACGTAACTCTTTTAGGAAAAACTGCAAAATTTTTTGGGAATTTTTTTCCAAAAGGGTTTTTTTTTTGAATGGGATTTTTTTCGTCTGTCTACGTCGCATTCATTCATTTTTTCGCTTTGAAGATGTGATACGAATCAGATCGACACGTGCAAATATATTTTCCCAGTCATTAAAAAAACTCCTTTAAACCTCCCGGGCCCCCATGTCGCTCTCTTTTCCCGTCACCCTCCTACTATTTTTAAAACACACGTCGTGATCCGTATTAGCAGCACGTCAGAGATAACGGCCATCTTTAATCTTACAACATCTTGCTACTAGCTAATTACTGTAGCGATCACTGATACACATCCTTCATTAAGGCCCTTTATTAATATTATCCACGAAATACATCCGGAAGCTTTGTGTAATCAAAAACAAAGGTTTTTAACATCTCAAATGCGTATCAATATTTATTTTTTTCGAAATATGAGCGGAAGATAAACACACACGCTTTTTCCCCAAATTCTGTCTTTATTTTATTTGTTTTTTATTCTTTTTTTGTCTTCATTTGAGTCTCAGTATAAAATGCGACGAAAAAAATATTAGCAAATATTAATATTTATAATTAGGAAAAAAATATCTGTTCATATTTTAAAAATTGTCACAATACAAAACATTGTTATTTTTTTAAAAATGAAATATTTTATAATAACAATTGCAAAATTGCTGATGCTAAAATTTCATACATTCATATTTTAAATTTTTTTTTTTAAATTCGGGTTTTTTTTTTCTCAACATTTAAAAAGCAAGCATTACTAAATTTATATATTTTTTTCTCCATTTTTTTTGTATTTAGATTCACGAATATAATGAGTTGCAGAAACGTCTTTCTACAATATTCCTGTCACATCATCCACTAACACTGTTTTCCCCATTGGTTGTCATAGCAACACTGCGTGTTCGACATAAAAACAAAATCGTACGTCACGTTTCTTACGCGGTGATCCGAGCCCTCGCGGTAAAAATCACCTTTTGCCGTGAGATGGAACGTGAGATGCCGAGGCCGTCTGTCGCTTCTGTTCTCTGATGGACGAATAAAACTGTTGAAGCTTACGGTTTTGTGTATTAGTGCTTTGTTGTGGTGCGCATCGGACTAACACGGGTTCTCAAAACACACACACACACACACACATGTGATGACATTCGTTTAACGACACGGAATCGTTTCTGCTCCGGAAACGATTCCGTGTCGTTAAACGAATGTCATCACGACTCCTACTGACCGTCAGCACGGACTGATCCCGATCAACGCACACGCTTTCGCACGCTTCCATGTCTTCCTTTTTTCACTCTAATCTCCAAAACTGAATCCACCCACAGAGAAAGGAAGACTGGAGCGAGTGTGAATGAGCACATGGACAGGAAGAATCGGTGCAGGAACGCTGGAACGTGGGCGGAACGTGGGCAGGAAGACGGAGAGTGAAATGGGTTTAGAGTGTAGAGAAGCTGTTTCTCTCTCTCGCACTCTCTCTCTCTCTCACTCTCTCTTGCTCTCTATTCCTTTCACTCTATTTCTCTCTCTCACTCTTTCTTTCACTATTCCTCTCTCTCTCACTCTTCCCATTGGTTCCCCTCTCTCTCTGTTCCTTTCACTCTATTTCTCTCTCTCACTCTCTCTCTTTCTCTCACTATTCCCCTCTTTTTCTCTCATTCTCCCACTCTCTCTCTTGATTCCCCTCTCTCTCTCTATTCCCTTTACTCCTTTTATCTCGCCCCCTCTCTCTCCCTCTCACTATCTCAATATTTTCTCTCTCTCTCTTCATTCCCCTCTGTCTCTCTATTCCTTTCACACTCTCTCTCTCACTATTCCTCTCTCTCTCACTCTCTCTCTTTCTCTCACTATTCCCCTCTCTTTCTCTCATTCTCTCACTCTCTCTCTTGATTCCCCTCTCTCGCTCTATTCCTTTTACTCCCTTTATCTCGCTCTCTATCTCAATATTTCTCTCTCTCTCTTTATTCCCCTCACACTCTCTATTCCTTTCCCTATTTCTCTTTCTCACTCTCTCTCACTTTCTCTCTCACTGTTCCCCTTTCTCTCACTCACTCACTCTCTCTCTCTTGATTCCCATCTCTCTCTCTATTCCTCTGACTCTTTTTCTCACTCCCCCCCTTCCTTCCACTCCCTCTCTCTCTCTCCCTCTCTCTCTCTCTCTCTCTCTCTCTCTCTCTCTCTCTCTCTCCATTCTCTCACCCTCTCTCCCGAAATTTCCCCCCCTCTATCCTGGTTGTCACTCTATTTCTCTCTATATAAAATTTCTCTCTCTCTCTCTCTCTCTCTCTCTCTCTCTCTCTCTCTCTCTCTCTCTCTCCCCCTCTCTCTTCCCCCTCTCTCTTCTCCCTCTCTCTCTCTCTCTTTCTCTCTCTCCCCCTCTATTCTCTCTCTATTCCACTTTATATTCCCCTTTTTCTCTCTCTCTCTCCGATACCCCTTTCTCTCTCTGTTCCTGTCACTCTATCCCCCCTCTCTATTATTCTTTTTCTCTCTCTAT